>QXVZ01003731.1:0-12084 GCA_008931825.1 Phallusia fumigata
TAACCAATTACTAAAACCAACTTCTTGGCCCTAGTTATCCGTCCATCCTAATCGCAAAGGTGCGTGTGCTGCGTCTTTTAACCTTTGTTCCCCATATTCGTTTTTATCTGGACGTATTTTCAACCGTGAGGTTTTTGCAGTTGCCTGGCTGTTTCTGTGCCGTTAGTGAAATGTTTACGATTTCGTGGGCAGATACGAAATTTAATACAATACAATACTACGTACTTTTGCCCTGCAAAAAGTTAAACAATAATCGCCCCCTAAATTGTGGTGTTTTTGTATGATGTGTAATAAAGATGGGCAAAATTGCAACTGCCCTGCTCAAATTGATATCAACCACATCAACATGTGAAATAATATAATTTTTGTGGTGGTTGAAGCAGTTCGCAAAAAAATAACATTTATGTGATCGTACATTTTTTCCAAGGCTAGTTTTACTCTACTGGATTTGTTATTCACAAATTTAAACATAACATTTTGTAATTTAAGTTGTCAATCACAATCAATTGAACTTGGCTTTTGTAAAGAGGCTGGATTGCAAAACTGTATGTTATTGAGGGTTTGTGGTTTTGTCATGTTAGCCAAATGTATGACATAAACGGCGTTTTAATCAAATTTTTATATGTATTGTCCTATTGCAGTGGTTCCCAACCTTTTTGTAGCCACGTATGAGTTGGAGGTAACAAATTGTTGTCCACCATTTAGTTCCAGTAAAGCAATCATGTCAGATATCTTTTTTATTTTTTTTTTAATGAGGTGAGATAAATGTACTGATGTGTACCACTAGTTGCGAAACATTGTCCTATTAGATGCCACCAGGTCAATAGCTGCATTTGCTGTATTTGTTACTTTTTATTTAACCAAATTTGTAACAAAATCAAGCCTGAAAATTGATTTCATAACATTTTGGTGTGCATATTCATTTTTTATGCTGTAATTTTTACCTTTTTTTGTAAACCTAATCCAGAACTTTTATCTGCTCAGAACAGTACAATGTCTTAATTTCTGGCCAAGCATGAACCCACTGCCATGTAGTTTAGTTAAAAAATCTGAAAACCACAGCACAGATGCTCAACAAATGGAATGTACCAATGTGTCTGCGGGACATTTAAACAGTGGTACTGCCAGCCAGGATTCCTTATTGAACAGCAACAATCATCATGGGCACCATACGCATCTTATGAGAGACTGTTCACACAGTGGCGATCTTGTTTCTGTCAGTTTCCCTAATAATAATACAGGGTCACCAAAGTTTTTGGAAATACAAACAACTGCCTTTGGAAAGGGGCATCCCCGCTTTCCACATCCTTCCACACTGTTGCATTCCCGCATGCAAAATCTCAACTCTGTTACACAATTTGTGGTAGGTGAGCTCAGATATATACTTCAAATTAGTGGTCAGCAGACTGTGGGCTGTGGCCCAAAAGTGGGCTGCAAAGTACTTTTTAGTGTGTCATGCAACGCTTACCTGTAGACTGCTTGGTATATGGAAGCTGGGCTCTGGCGCGGTAACAGGGCTAAAATGTAGAGTATTGCACAATCTATACTATTACATGTGAAAGTTGCAAAATTACTTAAATGTAGACTATTGGATACAATGCAGTTACATGTGAATGTTGGAAAAAACATTTATAATGAAAAAGGTTTAAGCCAGCAGGGCAACTACCATTTTTTGCCCTGACGACACTACAAATGTATAACTTGACAAACTAACTATCAGTTGAAGAAATATAGATGCATCAGAACTTTTTCTGGTCCTGCAGAAAATCTTACCTGGTTGCGATACGCTCCTTTAAACTCCTTTTTGGATAAAGATTTCAACTGTATATACCTCATATAAAAGGCCAATTTGGATTCATATTTGCGTGGATTTGATATTGTAGTTTGAACATCCCTACCCATTATCCTACTGTATGTTTTACTTTCAAGTACATGTGCACATTGTTAAGCACGTTGTACCAATAATGTTTTTTAGTGATGTCAGTATATAGTTTAATTTTTGCAATAAGCTGTTATTAATTTCATTGGGTTTACTCTGTAGCTAAATAGATTTTTTTAATTAATTAACTTCAAACAGTACCCCACTTGTATTAGATGTAACTGTGTGAACTTGGTCCATGGTGGTGGGTGATTTTCCTTTCATCGTCAAAACAATGTCAGACGTGCCATCATTATAATTTTGCTCCTGGTATGTAAATTTTACTCCTGGCGATACTCCAGTTAGTTGCTCAGTCTTTATATTATTCATTATCATGTTCAGTGGCGCAACTAGCAGAAGTTAAAGGGGGCAGGCAACAAACTACCAATATAAATAACACTAAGGTTGTAACAGATAAACTTGGGAGCACACTTGTCCCTATTTTCATGTGTCTCTCTTTCCATCTGTCTGCGCCTACAGTAACACATTTACCGCTTTAAAAATCGCTAATAAAAACTTTATTATGTAATCATGTAGAAACCTCTATCGTCCTCGTGGAAGCAGAATACATCACAGAACATTAGTTGTGTTAGGCTCAGTGTTAGAATGATAACAGATGTTTTGCTGCCTCAAAAAATCTCTGTTGTTACTGTCGTAATGTGCGTTTTCGTTGCTGTACTGGCACATCACCATGTTAGGTGAAGTTGATGCTTTGTTCAGTTATGAGCAAGTACGCTTCTATGATGCAAGTGAGCAAGTCTAATTAGGCGCATTGTACACATAGACGCAGATGGAAAGGGACCTGGCATACCAACAAACCTAGTTGTGCCCATGATCATATTGAATATGCTGCTGAGCTTTAACTAAAAAAGGAAACTAACTGTGTTGCATTGGTGCTGTTGTGTGTGTGATTGCCACTCCATCTCTACAAATAACAGACAAATTATGCATGCAGGTTTTATATCCATTTTAAAAAAATGGGTTCCAATGTTATATACACACATTTTGATGTTTATTTTATAGTTTAACTTACATACATTTATTAACAAATTTTGTTATAATGCAGAACTTACTAGAGTTTGCAACAGAGGATTCCCAGAATTTTTTTTAATGTAAAAACTTTGACACTGAAACAGGAAATCTAAAACATATCTTACCTTATTCAGGAAAAACTTGTCCCATTCTGTCAATATGAATCTTGATTCCACCTCTAAGGTTGAATGTAGGCTATGTCAATATTTACACGTCCAAATATGCTGTAAATACACATGTGTTTATTATTGTTATTTCTAAATTTTTGAGAATGTTCGTCTGTGCAAACTTATTTGGCCTGATTTAATCTTTTGGCAAAATATTTTTAGTGACTTGTTTGATATGTAACTAAATGAAAAAAAGGGTTGCCAATTAAAGACTTTGTAAACTTATTGCTAATTTACTATCAGCGCCATACCCCAAATATGACCAATATGTTTGCAGTTTTAATCGCAATCTCAATATGATCCATTCATTGCATGTGCACTATGTATCTGCAAACAATAGTATATTATGATATAAAAACTTTTCCTAAAAAGGTTCAAATAAAGGCACTTAACATGGTTAGTAGAGGTATTTTAGACAACCTTTTCCTGTTAGGCCCTAATGTCACTGAAAACCTTGTTTATACCGTTGGTTTTCTGAGGTATAAAGCATGGTTTTAGCAGCAGTTCACTGAAAACTTTCATATGATTTGGTTAATTAGTAAGATGGTTAGACTGGCTGTGTTTTAGGGGTCTTTTCAATAGTTTAGTCTTTACTGTTTGCTTACAGCAGTAATCTCATGTCTGATTATCTTTTACTGATGAGAAATATGGTCATATCTACTTATTTGTGTGTTGTATATTAAATATTATTTTATCATTGCAAGAAAGAACATTAGTAAAAGCCTCTCATCATGACTATTTTCAGGTGACACCTAAAGGCAATTATTCAAGTCGCAAAAGTAGGCATTTCGTTCCCAATGAAAGAAAAGATGAATATTATTGGCAGAAGAGACGGAAAAACAATGAAGCAGCAAGAAAGTATTTTATTTTATTTTTGTGTGGTCTAATTAAATTTTCAAAAAATTATCATATTAAAATTGTATTTGTAACCAAATATGTTTTGATCTGTTATATTACATGTACTGTACTGCAATAAATGCCATTTCTTGCATAAATTAATTTAATACAGGTCAAGGGAAAAGCGAAGGACAATTGATTCTGTTTTGGAAGAAAAGGTTTTGATACTTTCACAAGAAAACAAGTTGCTTAAAGAAGAGTTGCACTCCATTAAGGTTAAAAGGCAAATTTAAAAGACTAAACCTGTTATTGTGTGTTTAAATGGTGAGCCCTAAACATAAGGGAACACCACCTTTTGAAACAATTGTGTAAGGGGACCAGAAGGTTGAATCGACTGAGGCACCTGGCCCACATACAGATATAGAATACCTGATTGAATCTACCTAGTGAAAAAAAGAATGAAAAGAACATACAAAACTGCAGAATATGGGTCCCTTTCCATGAGGGGGCAAATGATATTTGTTTTTTTCTGTCTAAACCAGATTTGTTTTCACGCTTAAAAAAAAGTTGTCTAAAGAGTTTACCCATCGCTTGACCAACAGGCCCCCAAAATGTAAAATTTAAAAACTGTTATGTATATCAAGGCCAATAAACTGAAAATGGTAATGAATGTGAAGCATTTAAATTCATTTTTTAGTTTCAGTTTGGTTTACCCATTTTACACCCCCTGTATGCCCCCAAACAGGCCATATAGGTTAGAAATATTAGGCCAAGTGAGTTGAAATTAGAAATCTTTCTGATAGAATGCTTCTCATTGTTTGTTTGAAATTTTAACCTGATTATCTAAGTGGATACTCCTATAAGCGCAAAAAAATGTGTTTTCACCCTTGCTGTTTTGCCTCTTTTTTTTGAGCACCATGCAGTGCAGTGATTGGTCACCAACCTCTCCTTCACCCATAATGTGGACATTCTTGTGACAACCAAGCAGTAATTGCATTGTGGTAACCAAAATCTGTTTCTTATATTATCCTGTGAACCTGATGTATATCAGCAGCTCTGAGGGCAAACTGATGTTTGCTAATATGTTCAATTAAGTTGCGGTGATAATGTCAGGCTTGAAACAAATGCCTTACAAACCAGATCTTCACCAAATCCAAATGAATTTGTTTGTCCATTTGAGAGTTTGTAGAACATGCCATCATGGTGCATCAATTTCTTTGTTTTACCCCATTACCCCAGCAAATAACCTGCTAGTCCCCTAAAATAGGTATTAACGATGTTGAATTTTGTGAAAATTTACGCACTTTGTCGAATATGCCATTGTAGTGCATCAATTTTTTATTTCTAATCTAAAATTAACCACAAGGTAAAGAATAAAATTTGGAGGAAACTAAGGTTGTTGTTAAGATTAAGTAAATGAAGCAGTATGGCTGTAACCTGAGGTAAAGAAATGAAAAACAAACTACTCCTCAGTGTTCCAACAATATATAAATTTTTCTACTGTTTTGGCTTGTGCCATTATTATCATGATGCTGTGAGATGTTCTATCCAGGCTGTTTGTGGTTGTTTTCCAGGTAAAATATGGTGAAATATCTTCGAGCAATGACAGAGTGCTGGTTACCCCCGCTACTAATGAAATTTCTGTAAGTATTGCTTTTGTCTGTTGTAATTTAAGCAAGGCCTGTATGTGCAGAAAATAGTTGGCACCTCAATTACCACTACAAATTTGGCGGGGTCTGTTTCGAGTTCAACCCAGTAACTTTTTATGAAGTAAAGTGTTTTGTAGCAAGCAAATGGATCAGTAGAAAAATAAATTATGGAAAAAATTGAATCAACCACCTGTTGCATGTAACGATGCAAGAGTAAAAACAAGTTTTTTTACATGCCATGTGATTCTCAAAATTTTTGAACCAATTTTTTATTGCATTAAAAAATAAATGTTTGTGTCAAATTGTACTCATGGGATATTGTAATATGTTCATGGAAATGTGNTGGGTCCCTTTCCATGAAGGGGGCAAATGCTGTTTGTTTTTTTCTGTCTAAACCAGATTTGTTTTCACGCTTTGTTTTTACCCCAGTTTACCCATCGCTTGACCAACAGGCCCCCAAAATGTAAAATTTTAAAAACTGTTATGTATATCAAGCCCAATAAACTGAGAATGGTTAATGAATGTGAACATTTAAACACATTTTTTAGTTTCAGTGTGGTTTACCCATTTTACACCCCCTGTATGCCCCCAAACAGGCCATATAGGTTAGAAATATTAGGCCAAGTGAGTTGAAATTGGAAATCTTTCTGATATAATGCTTCTCATTGTTTGTTTGAAATTTTAACCTGATTACCTAAGTGGATACTCCTATAAACGCAAAAAAATGTGTTTTCACCCTTGCTGTTTTGCCTCTTTTTTTGAGCACCATGCAGTGCAGTGATTGGTCACAAACCTCTTCTTCACCCATAATGTGGACATTCTTGTGACAATCAAGCAGTAATTGCATTGTGGTAACCAAGATCTGTTTCTTATATTATCCTGTGAACCTGATGTATATCAGCAGCTCTGAGGGCAAACTGATGTTTGCTAATATGTTCAATTAAGTTGCGGTGATAATGTCAGGCTTGAAACAAATGCCTTACAAACCAGATCTTCACCAAATCCAAATGAATTTGTTTGTCCATTTGAGTGTTTGTAGAACATGCCATCATGGTGCATCAGTTTCTTTGTTTTACCCCATTACCCCAGCAAATACCCTGCTAGCCCCCTAAAATAGGTTAAATTATTAAACGATGTTGAAATTTGTGAAAATTTACGCACTTTATCGAATATGCCATTGTAGTGCATCAATTTTTTATTTCTAATCTAAAATTAACCACAAGGTAAAGAATAAAATTTGGAGGAAACTGAGGTTGTTGTTAAGATTAAGTAAATGAAGCAGTATGTGGCTGTAACCTGAGGTAAAGAAATGAAAAACATTGCTACTCCTCAGTGTTCCAACAATATATAAATTTTCCTACTGTTTTGGCTTGTGCCATTATCATCATGATGCTGTATGATGTTCCATCCAGGCTGTTTGTGGTTGTTTTCCAGGTAAAATATGGTGAAATCTCTTCGAGCAATGACAGAGTGCTGGTTACCCCCGCTACTAATGAAATTTCTGTAAGTATTGCTTTTGTCTGTTGTAATTTAAGCAAGGCCTATATGTGCAGAAAATAGTTGGCACCTCAATTACCACTAGAAATTTGGCGGGGTCTGTTTCGAGTTCAACCCAGTAACTTTTTATGAAGTAAAGTGTTTTGTAGCAAGCAAATTGATGTTTTTTGGAACAAAGATACTAGGATCAGTAGAAAAATAAATCATGGAAAAAATTGAATCAACCACCTGTTGCATGTAACGATGCAAGAGTAAAAACAAGTTTTTTGACATGCCATGTGATTCTCAAAATTTTTGAACCAATTTTTTATTGCACTAAAAAATAAATGTTTGTGTCAAATTGTACTTATGGGATATTGTAATATGTTCATGGAAATGTGCCATCTGATTCACTCCAAAGGAGTAAAACTTTTTATGCACAACAAATTAAAAGTTTCTGTGCATGTAGTGGTATAAGTGAAGTTGTATCAATTGATTATGAACTTGGTAGTTGGAGTCGTGAAGGTGCTTGTTTGGTTCACCATCAGTTCAACCACAGGCCCCCAAAATGTTAAATTTTTAAAACGGCAATATTTAGCAAAGTAAGTCACATAGAAGTTGCTTATTTTAATTGTTAATACAATGCAAGTATTTTAAATGATTTTTAGGCTTTAGTTTGGATTCACCAATTTTTACCTTTTTAACCCCAAATATTCAGTTTTTTGTTTACATGAGTTTGTTCCCATGTTTTGGTCGACAAAGAGTTGTTCAAACTTTTGTGAATTTTCGCACATGATAACATTTTTCCCCAGTTCACCCACAGGACCCAAAAAGGTGAAATTTTTAAAACAGCAATATTTAACAAAGTAAGTTACCTATTTTAATGGTTGGTGCAATGAAAACTATTTTAAAGTATTTTGTGACTTCAATTTGGATTCACTCATTTTTTACCTTTTTAACCCCAAATATTTAGTTTTTTGTTTGCATGCCCTTTGCTTCGGACATACTAATCCAAATGTATTGAAATTTAAATGGACATAATTATGTAGGGTGCTTTACATTGGTTGTTTAAAATTTTAGCCTGATCGGTCAAGTATTTACCCTTACAGCTGCAAACACGTGTTTAAATGCTGACTGTTTTGCCCCAAATGCAAAATGACCTGATGCGCGGGAGTGATTGACAAGTTTACGACACAAGTGATGCAACACTCAGCAGTTGGTAATAGGCTGCTATTTCACACATAAACGGGTGTTTATTCGGTGTGACAAGGCAGAAGTTTCATTGATTAAAATGACCTTATAATGTTTGCTGTTTTGTGATGTAGAAGATAGTGCGGCACAGCAATTTATTTATTCGTTCATACATGCAACACCTCCCAACATGTATAAAGAGAATATCATTTTAATGACAGATCCCAGCTGCTAATACTACACCGCTGCTTTACGTGATTGCATGTTAACTAAAATGCGTTTGCTTAATAACGTTGTAAAAGTTGATACCTTACAATAATTTTGCTCTCATTTGCGGTTTCACTCTCTTGTATAGTAGCATGTAAGCTTGTATTTGGTTGGTCAAAAAGCGCAATGTTGTTGTTGGATTTACAGCGCGTTGCTCAAACACTGTTGGAAAGGGTCGTTTAGAGTTTGCGGTCTACTACGGCTCGGCCAAAGGTGACTGCAGTTCAAACTATTGGTTAGTGTGACTGTGGGATGTGCGGACCCTTATGTTTATGCTAGCAGAAACAATCATGTTATAAAATGCCAAGGAAATTAGGGACCCAATGTAATGCAGGTATTGAAAATATATCCAATGTAATGAAGAAAATGGAGAACATCATGTTTGAGGTGGTAGTGTATGTGGAATGAAAATACTGAGAATGCCACCTCTCTAGGTGCTGTAGTGGTTGCCATGCAGCTCCATCTCTTGATAAATGGTGTTTTGCTGAAGTTTTTAAAATTGCTTGTTCTTACAGTCCCAGTAGTTACCTCGCTAGCCCCCTAAAATGGGACGAATTATATAAAATTGACAGTTTGCAATTATGCCATTTTGGTACATGGATTGTTGTATTTTTCGCAATAGCCTGTGCAGTTACAATAGCCTGTGGAATGGCAATATGGGAATAACCACCACTCTGGTTATTGTGCTGCTTGTTTTTTAGAATCAACCAGGCAACGTTCCACACCTGTGTCCTTATCATCACTGCAAATCTAATTTTAGTGAAGGTATAATTAAATGTAAAGCTTCAAAAGTTGCATGTGTGGTTTTCAATAATTTTTAGCAATGAACCACAGTAACTGTAGTTATTACAAATTTAATACTGTGCGGTTTGTGTATTAGATGCAGATTCATTGCTTCAGTACAAGATTGACACAGTGTGTTTATCCTTTTTTCAACAACATCTTGCAAGCCCATGATAACACTGAATCATTCATTGAAGGCCCAAAAAAGGAATATTATATGAAGCAGAAATGTTTTGTACATATGGGCCTGTAATGCATCTTTGCATGGAATTACCCAATTAAAAGTTTACATCAAATTGTTATTTTGTGTTTTCAGTGGGAATAGTTGGTGGTAATCAAAACTCAGACACCTCTACAGTTGACATTCCCGGGTCAAATTGCATCACTGTACCACAGCTTAACCACCAACCAGTAATGGTAAACAATCCTTGTTCCCAATCCGGTTTGTGCTGCAAAACGAAACAACCCGCAACTAATCACCAGACGGACGTTGACGTGCCGGCCATTGATTTGTCCACGAAACCGCGACGGCCAAGTAATCACGATCGCAATGAGGTTGACGTTTCAGTGGGAGAATCTTCCGGGAGATTTTCCGCCGCCGTGTCTGAACGCCCCAAACCCGCTCTCGGCCGGGGAATGCCTGAAAATGCTTTGACCAATGGATTTACCGTAAAGAAAGAACCTGAACAGTCCAGGGTGGATGCTAAAGAGATTACTGCACAGAAAACCGTTTCACAGAAAACCCTGCCTTACAAACTTCGTTTTAAATACGCAAAAAGTGATTTTAAACCCGCAGAACGCGACCTGAATTCCGAAGAAGCTCTCTAAATTCCCAATCCATCTCCAGTATCAGTTCCATATCTGTGTAATCGATTCATGATTTTTTCCGCTTGATTCTTGCCAATTGTGTTTTATCCGGCCTTTGTACATGTCGCACCTGTTGCTTTATTGTCGTTTATGCTTGTGTACATGGTGTTTGTATATAAATGGTGCCAGACCGATGTGTAATACTTACCTTGTTTTGAACAACCTACTACAAATGTTATGTACATGCTACAGTAGTTCCCTGATGTACTTCCTACCGACCCAATGGTCCGGTTTTGTTACCTTTGGTTTCATGGTGAGCAGCCATTTTCGTATCAATGCACGGTTCAAATGTACATGAATTCTTTCATATTGTTTCTGGAGCGTTTGTACATGAGCTGTTTTGTTTTTGCCGCCCCCGAATTTGGGATGAAATTTCTATTGTACCCTTTTTCACACGTGATCGATCCGATTCTAGGCGCGGCGTTAAAACTCCCGTCTTTTACGGCAAACCACCTGTTTTGATGCTACGCCACACAAACTTACCAGTTTTTATGACAAAGTTTGCCTCAATCTTGTTCTGCAAATGTTTTCATAACTTGAATCGCATGTGTAGTTACTAAAATCATGTTATCAAAATCGTTTTTATCACGCGATTATTCGTGGTAATGGCTGCACTTGACTGGTGTTTTTCGGCTCAGCCGTTTTTTTAACCAATTCGAGGCTGCATGAAAACTCCGCCCTGTTAGTAGAACAACGAAGATCACTACAATATGACAAATGTCCCTTTTTCTTTTGCATACAGTACTAGAATCACCAAGTTGTGTCAATAAAACGGTGCTTCTTCACAGCGTGTTACAAAACAGCAAACTGACAACACGNCTACAATATGACAAATGTCCCTTTTTCTTTTGCATACAGTACTAGAATCACCAAGTTGTGTCAATAAAACGGTGCTTCTTCACAGCGTGTTACAAAACAGCAAACTGACAACACGATTGAAATATCACATAAATCTTCGTGTCGACCGGTTGCAGTGTTTACACTTAAAGTGGTCATTGCAGTAAAACCTTGCTTTGCATGTAGCGACTGTACGGTTGGGGAAATAAAGGAATTATTTACAACTCGTTCCGTAAAAACATTCTCTTCCTTTCTTTGAGGATATCCTCTCCGCTTTTTCCCTCTTCGTCGCCCATAGTTTCATATTTAGCGTATTCTTCGCCAAGCCCTCCGATTAACTTCTCGAAGAATACTAAGAAAAATAGGTATGCTTAAATCTTTTTGGGAAAAACGTAGCGTAGGCCTGTTTAATATAGATATTCGGACTGTAAACTGTTGAAGAGGGAAACAATATGTATTGAGGGGTGCAGACTATATAGGAAAACTATATTCGACAGTGGCACATATGGGGTAAACTATTAAGCATTGTTTGGTAGACTCAAAGTTATGTTCTATTGAGGCTATGACGATCGATGGCTCCAGAATTGGCTTTTAGGCAAACTGTTGCAACTAATGCGTGGGCGACATGTCAGTTACTTCGTCGTGGAACTAGATTTTGTCTCCGGGGCCGTTCTAACTCTACCCAAACTTTAATTCCTTTGTCATCTATCATAAAAATTTAGCCTTAAGCAACTAATTTGGGATGAAGGTACCTAACGGAGCGTTGTAGACTTCATCCACAGTGAGAAATCTATCCCCGTTCGTGTCAATTTGTTGGAAGGTTTTTAGTGAGTTTTTTGACTTGTGAATTTCAATCCAACGTTGCATTATTGTTTCCCGGCTTCTGTTGACTTGCTGATCCCCTGTTTCCTGTTTTGTCGGTTCTTCGCTTGAGAAGAATTTAAGGTAGACGTCGAGAGTCATGTTCGACTTTCCGAAAAACAAATCCAAGAAGGCCACTCTGAAATGGTAAAAATCATCACCATACAATTTACATTGCCCTTGTTTGCGTAAAATTTTT
>QXVZ01003732.1:6645-24482 GCA_008931825.1 Phallusia fumigata
TAGAAATTTGGAAAGGTAAGCAAACGCAACACTAAAAAAAACTACGTAAGATAAGATGCAATTGTAGTATACGGACCAATCAACTGCCTTAATAATGTAATCATATTGCTAAAATGTGACAGGTAAATACCGTAAATTGACTTGGTTTTGCAATAAAATGTTCAAAGAAAAATTCGACCAATTTTTTTTTCTCGGCCAAACCAAATTTTTTTCGGCCAATGGCTTTAAAATTCGGCCAAACTTCTGGAATTTGGCCGAAAAAAGGCCAAACTGGCAACCCTGCTCACAATGGCCAAAGTTCATGCCTCATTCTACTGGTTTCCGCAAAGTCAGACAACTGCCATGTTAATTGTCTGACGAAGTAAGGCGATCCCTGTTACTACCAAATTGTCTATATAGTCTACACTAAACTAACGTTTGTGGTGCGCATGCTGGTCAAAAACGTTTTACGTTTTTGGGGCTAGCGGGGTAACCACTGGGGCTATGGGGTTAAACTAAATTCATGACACACCGCCTTGACCATATCTACCAGCAGTGAAAGTTTCATCCTAATCCATCAAATATTTCATGCCAAAAGTGCATGGACAAGCTGCAGGGGAGAAAAAGAAAAAAAAAGTAAGAAAAAAAAACAAAACAAACAGAGTGACCCCCCCCCCCCCCCCCTTTCAGGAAGGGGACCCATAATTATTGTGTTAACAGAATTCCCCAAGTTTAAACAACACCCCACCCCCCGTAAAAAAAACCGTAAAAATAATAGGTATCTGTCATGGCCTAATGCGATAGTCTGTGACCCAATTCTCATGTAACTATATCTCACAACCACTGGAAATTTAATGCGAGTGTCAAATCTTTGTTGCAAATGGCCACTTAAAGCCTAATACATTTTTTGTGTCATATGAAGCAACAAGGGTATTCTTAGTTGCATTTTTCTGTTTGTTGTCAAATAGCATTGAATACCCATGCCAAAAAAGTTGCAAAAGTTCGTTTGCTCCATTTATTAATACTTGGTGAAAATAAATGCTTTTCTGGTATGTTGTGCAAGCAGGCACTGTATTGAAACTCTGAAAGGAGCAAAACCTTCAGTAAATTTATGTCTGTGTAAACAGAAGGTTTTCGAGATGAAGGCGTACGGTGATCAATACTAGACAAACCCAAGGTACATAAAATGTCTGGTAATACTGAATTTAGTTGCTACATATACATTAATGATATGTTACGTTTGCATGTTCGTCCATCTTCTGACAGCTTCCAGCATTCCCGAGAACAGCTACAATAATACGTGGAATCAGAAGAGGAGCATATATCCGAGCAACCACCATTGTCAATACTACATGCAGAGGTTGCACCTAAACAAAAATGAAAATTATAGGCTTGTGGTTGGTTTGTAGGTATGTTCATGGTATATCATCTGGCTATTCTAACATAATTGTTTTAAATCCAAATTTAATATTGCAGAGTATCATACAGAAGCACAAACAAGCATACAGGACAGTTTTTTTTTAAATTCCAGAAGTAGCCTGAGAATTTCATAAGATTTAATAAAAAGGTAAAAGCCAGCGAGGCAACAACTATTTGTGCATCCTGACTGGAGATGTTCAAAACAAAACATCGGTCAGATTCAGACCCAAATTCTAATTTTCAATGCTTTTAAAATTTTGAAACTTTTTTGTGACATAAAACATGCAGTGAGGTTTACGAAATTTTCTGATAAATATATTAGTATTGTGCAAGCAATAATACATCTGCACCTCTCCTTTATTCTAGAACACATAGTTTAATAATCAATTTTAAAAAAATTTTGGAATCAGCTGGAGCTAACCTGAGGTCGGTAATTTGTCAAAGCAAACCATAGCATAACAGGGAGCAACCCATTTATTTAGAAAGCAGTGTTTCTATTTATGGTAACATAGCACAGCAGAACAATATTCAAGAAAATATGTAAAGGTTGACGTAATACACAAAAGCCTCCAATGACCATTTAAAGTGTCAGCACAACACAAAGGTAATTTTGTTTTAGCAAAACATGAAACGAAATTAAACACTTACCTGCAACCAACAATGTGATACATCTTTGAACAGATGACAACCTAAAAAATGTTTTTCAACGTTGACAAATTATAGTAATAAATAGAACTTAGAAGGGTGGCTTTTACTATATTGCAATTACACAAATATAAACAATTTGAAAAGGATATAATATATTTCCCTACATAACTTGTGTTATTGATTGAAATAGTGGGTGAGTATAACATTAACTTGAGTAAACAAAATAACACACCACTATGGCAACAACAACAAACTTTACTGAACTAGGTTAATTGCTGTGGCTACAGGGTTTAACATGCAAATCAATGAGCTGTAATAGCATGTTCTATAAACTGTCTAATATTCAATTCACAATTTTTTATTAACCCCATTTTAGGGGGCTAAGAGGGTAACATATGGGGTTTGAGAATCAAACAAATTAAACAACTAACCACAACGACCCATTTTACAATCTGTCAAAATTTGTCAAATTATAAATTTTTAATTGTTAATTTAATTGTCAATGGTGCGTATATGCCCCTAAAAATGTTTTATTTTTTGGGACCTAGTGGGGTAACCACTGGTGCTATGAAGTCATACAAAACAGTTGACACAACTCCATGACTATACCTACCACCTGTATAAATGTTTTTTGAATAGGTCAAATATTATGGGCTTAAAAGTGCATGGACCAACCTGCTTAAAATAAACAGTAAAAAAATATGGAAAGCGTGGCATACTTTTTTCAAGAGCATTGAAATGTACATAAAATACCCCAGATATGATGACCTAGTAGGGGCCATTGGGGTTACATGCAACTGTCCACATTCAGGCATGCCCATCTCAACATGTTTCACATGTTCATTACTTTTTTACATTTTTAAAAATTAGGTTTGTTATTTCAGTTTTTAACAGAAACCTAAAATAAAATTACTCTTTATATCTCTTTGATACTTGCATGGCTGTCTGTCAAAATATAATGCTTTGTGGCTTGTAATACAAAATAGTAGCACCGCTACGATTTTATACCAAAACAGATTCATTGTGACATTAAAAAAATGTTTTCCAACAGAAAAAACAACTTTACCCAGCTGAATCCTTTGCAGTGAAACAAAATATGCTTTTGCCCGATTGTTCAGGTAATGGTGTCCAGGACACATTCATTCTAAACACCTTATTATCAAGCTCTTCAAGGTTTGATTTTTCTGAACCAAATGGGAATATGAAGGTGATATCTGTAATACTAAAAATGCAAAGTTAAAGCCAATTAACAAAAATGTTACATAGTTACATTTTCAACTTAAAGGTCCATAGGCTACAAATTTGAATGAAATATGGATACAAGAAACTATTTGGGAAACCATTCTATTTGAGCCTAAAATTACCTTATTACACTTTTACTCAGCTCTAAAACTTACTTCAAACAGTTACTTACTTATGAGAATCAGTGGAAGGCTTTACATAAACTGACGTTGTGAATGGGGAACCAATCACAGCACTAATTTCTTGATTAACTGGTGGTGTTTCCCCAGTAAACTCCGGTTTGGCAGCACAAGGTTCCGTTGATTCATAAACTGTGAAACCCAATTTTGGTAATAGTTGTTGGCATCTAATTTCAAATGTTCAATTCTTACTTCTGACCAAAAATTGCAGGGGAACGTAACTTAAAACATCATCAGGGCTTAAGCTCAAAGAAGAACTTTCGTTTGAAACAGTAATGGCCCCTTTCGGATAATCCTCAATGATTATTGCCACAGATACTGTTGTGTTACTTCCACCCCCAGAATATGTCAGCCGGCATTCTTCCTAAACCAAAACTTCCTAAATTAAGTCTTCACTAAACATTACAAAAAACAGTAGAAAATAAATTAGAACCATAACAGTACATTAAAAGTATTAAACGTGTAAGGGTCAGAACCAAAGGTCTTCTATTAGACCAAGTACCAAGTACCTTATGTTAATACATATTGCAAAACCCAGTCTGCTGCACTCAGTGCACTAGACTTTTTTAAACCTGGATGTTTAAATATATTATGTACAAGAGTTTTAGGTCTAAACCAAGTGCCAAAAAAGTGTGATACTTGGAACAGAGAGGTTACCCAGAGTTGTAAGTCAGGCTGAGCTTTAGTTTTAAAAAAGTTGGGCTGGATTCAGTCCATAATCAACACTTTGCCACATTCGAGTTGAAATTCCACTCTCTTTACATACATATGTGTTCTCACAGGGTTATAAAAACCTCCTACAAAGAACAACACACAAGAGAATATTGGACGACATCTTGCCTGGCAAAATTGCTTCATTAGGTAAATTTACCTTTTAGGCCTATTCAATAATTTTTTTGGTTCAGTCTAAAATCATGTGCTTAATTGCAAATCTACATGTAGCCTGCATTGTTTGCCTTAGTTGGTCCCTTGGAAATGCAAAAGTAAGCTTTTCATAAACAACATGTCTTTGTTGCAAATTATTTTATCATAAATGTAACAAAGCGAAAGATAATTCGCCTGTAATTAACTAGTTTGACAGAGGATTTGAGGTGTAACAGAGAGAGAGTGCAATATTATTTAGTCTTGAGTTTCAACCTCTGACATAACATGTCAAAGTGCAAGTATGACCCTGGATAACTTAAGTATGAATTTATGACATTACCAACCAAGTGACACAAACTTTAGGAGGGCAAATTTTATCAAAGTTGAACATTGTTTGATAATTTGACTAATTTTAGGGGGTTAGTGGAGTAACTGATGGGACTATAATGGTTAAGGAAAGCAGTCGATACACCTACATGGCCCAAAAATCTGTTTAGTTTCATCCAATTTGGACATTGTTTATGTAAAGAAGCTGCAAGACTACCATAATGAAGGGAGTTCCTTTACCACTAGAGGGAGCTACAAGGCTAACACCAGTGCCCCAAGTTATGTCAAATTTATTTGCACTTAGTCAAATCGTCATTGTTGAACAATTTCATAAAACAGCAAGGACACCGAAAAAATCATAGGTTATCGGGTCAATTGTTTTGTGTTCACTAAGCCAGTGACGACCCCCAACACCAGCTATGAACTGTTGAAGTTTTACTTAACTGGGACAAGTGGTTTATAATGTATGTAAGGTAACACCACTATCATGTGTAACCTTATCATCACAGAAACTTTTCATTTGTGGTGTGAGTAGGCATACAAAATGTTTGAAAAGTGTATTTTTTCAGGGCTGGCAAGATAACCACTGGGGCAATAAGGTTAATCAAAATGCATGGCACAACCCCATTACCATATCTACCAGCTGCAAAAGTTGCATCTAAATCTATTGCAAAAGTGCATGGACAAGCTGCAGAAAAAAGTGACCCATAAATATTCACATTGAAATAAACACAACCTGGAAAACTTGTAAAATGAGAGCTACTAACAGCTTCTATCTTACACTTATCTCCATAAAACAGAATAGTTCAATAATTTTACCTGTTGCAAACTAAAGTGGACATACTCAAAACATTTATCACCACATTCTTCTTCACTTCTTCCAAAACGACACAAAATTTTGTCATCATCATCATCTGTCACTGGTATTTTTATGGTAATTGGACATCCTCTTTGCATCCTACAAAGATCCAGTTAAACCAGTTGAATAAAATAGTCTCTTTAGGGACATAGGCCTCGATTCCCGGGGTTGCAGGGGTAACGGTTTACATAAAATTTTATGCTACCACCCCAGAAATTTCTTGGATTGTTGCTTGCACCGACACAAGGATTTTCTGAAGACTTGTTAACACAAAATACATGCGAGGTAAGCGACACATTTTTTTTCATTCGTTAAACAATGCAGGAGGAAGTCCCATTTTGCGCATCTCTTGTGCTACATGCTCCGATAATGTTAGTGATAACAGAGAGTATAATATAACTACAAACCAACGGACGTACTTTGCATAACTGTATCACATGTCAGACCGCTCATATTTGACCATTTCTACACCCCCACACAAAAAAAAACATTTTGTTAAAAATCGATGCATATGTTTAAGGATAACTAGCAGCCCAATAGCATTTGGTTTGATTCAAGTGATTGGTCATACAGACGAATCCTGTTAATCGCATAGCCAATTTGCCAAGCGTTTTTATGCGATTAACCGGAATCACTAAAATAGCACATGTTGTCAACAGAAGTGCTAATTAACACATTTCCCGGCTGAGGTAACGTTGCTATGGCACTCATATATGGCACCAGAAATTCATTCTTTGTAAACAGCATGAAATAACTTTTTTTTTCCAAACCTAGGTCAAAGTTCACACCACAACGCAGAACGTGACATCACATTTCCTAACCGCCGTGCATTAGGTCACGTGAGTCGAGAAAGGTTGGAAATGCACACATATTATACACACGCTGCACGCAGATTTGTGACAGGAACGTTCTTGTTTCCCACTTGCCCGTGAATAAGGATTTACATTTTAGATTTATTTGCTTATAATTTTAACTTTATGACAACTAGCCTTTCTAAACTTAAAAAAACTTCTCCAGTCAAGAACTGTTGCTTAATTAGGCTCAACCAAAACAAGCTAAGAACATGGCTGTCTTGAAAGCAATAGCATCGTATCTTCTTACCTAATTTATGCCTCGCATATTTTAACAAAAACATCAGACTGTGCGACTTTCACAGGCAAACCCACAATCCGGTTTATTGAATAAATCGTTTAAACTATATTTAATTAACCGGATTATGCAATTAAGCATTAATAGATTAACTGGAGTATTTTCTTAACAAGTAATGGGCTACTGTTTGGGATTAACGATTCCTATGCAATAAACTGGGTTATGCAATTAACCGGTATGCAATTAACCGGATTCGTCTGTACTTCGAAACTATAAAGGGCATGATTTTTCACAAACAATAAAGTTTTTATAAATCAGTGCTTAAAAGTTCCAGTGGTAACTAGAAAGGATAATGGAGTTGAATTAAAACAGCTTATTCAAATAATAAAAATGTTAGATGGAAAGGGACTTGTCATGTCGGTAAACCTACCCCTTAGTTGCGCCCATGTTTTTTGGCAACCCACATCTCTACTACACCTGCCATAACTGCTCCTACACATCGCCAACATGTTTGCAAATAAACGAAGACCCAAATTCATATATCGCAGGAAAGCACCCATACAGAAACGCTTCTTGAAATTACATTACTGAGAGACATATGTTGTTATTCTAACACTGAGCCTTGCATATTTAATGTTTTGCGATGTTTCTGAGGATGCCTGCATTAATAATATACAAAAAATACGGACGCAATACACCTTTTAATGCTTGAGCACTAAGATCAAACATTTTAGCTTTTTTTGGAAATTAAAGATTCAACAATGGCCAGATCATGTTATGATAAAAATACTTTTTGAATTTATTTGTCAGTGGGACTTCAATGAAGGTTTCTCAATGATCGCATATTAAAGTTTTCATTAGTGATTTTAAAGGCTGTAAACAGTACAGGATGTTGTCACAGTAGGCTAGGACTGCAGTCAGATGAAAAGAAACACTCATGAAAATCTGCTGGAGAGTCCTTAAAGTTTATAAGTTCTGAAACGCAATCTCAGTCAGAAAACAGAAAAATGAGCAGCACTTATGTTAACAATGTGCACTTTATAAAGTGAAACCAACACTAGTTGAATATATTCCAGTTAATCTCATAAAAAGCTTGGCGAATTGGCTGTGCAGTTAACCCAGATTGTCTTTAATAGGTATGTATGTTTATTTATTTCTCAGCGTATTATACCTTAGACAATGGTCATTAATGGTGCACTGTGTGTCGTTGCGTGTGAAATGAATTAGACATTTTTCCAGCAATATAGAAACCACAGGCAGTAGTCGTTGTTTTGTTGTTATTTGTGCAACATGACAAAACAGGAGTGGCAGTGTCTCAATATTTATTTCAAAATAGCCCTGACAGAAACCACCTACCTCACAACTGGGTGAGACCCAGACTCTGGAGATGAATTTGGTTTATCAGTGTCAGACCTTATTCCCATAAGAACCATAAACTGCAATCTCCAAGCACATCCATGGTTGTACAATCCATTAACCCAACATCTTCCTTCATACCTACATAGTTTGTTTTAACAATTAAAAAAGAACAACAATTTTCTTTCTTAATGATATTTAGTTTGACCTTGTAATGGTTTCGAAATTAGTTAAACTAAATTCTGTAAAATTTTCAATACTGTTTTGATGAACCATATTTTGGCAGTTGTTTACAACCCTTTTGGTAGTAAAGTTTCCCATGCAGACTTAAATCCAAATTTGATGTTTACATTGGGTAATTTGAGCTGATATTACCTTGTCCAAAAAGGTGCGTATGCGAGCATGTGGAATTCGTTTGAATTTTGTATTAATGCAAGTGGCATTCAAGGATGCAGCAGAGCCATTTGCCTGCATTTTGGCTAATTATTGACCAACCATTTTATCATGTTAATAAAAAACAACAAAAGGGTGCAAGCAGTAACAGGAGTATCGCCATGAGCATCAGCAAAAATTTAGAAAAATTGATGACTCGCTTTAGTTTGTGATTGCGTCAGAACTCGTCTCAGTTTGTGATTGCATCAGGATGAAAATTGACTTACTGGTTCAGGCCTTTCACTTATTAAAACTTTTTACAACCTTCACACCCAACTGTAATGACTACACATCTGACATTGTTTAGACATTGAAATTACAGAAGATGCAATAGAAAGCTAAGTATATGCATACTTCTTAAAGTTTAACAAACAGTTTGTTGTCAATTATTGTGTCATTGCAATTATGTGTGCCATTCTGCATAAATATGTAAGATTTTGATTCAATATTCTCAAAACAACTATTCTAGAATTGCAAGCTATTCTACTTTAAACATCCGTAAGTACAGCACACAATTTGTTTTTTCAGTTGTGCAGACCTGCTGTAGACAAACCTTGCACTGAGCAAAATAGGTGGCTTTACCAATTTTTTTTACTCAAACTTGAAAGTTGCATTTGTTCTTTTCCATGCAAGTTCTCCAACAACCAGATAGTCTCTTGCCATGGATTCTATTCCTATCACAGGCTACATAGTCCATTCTGTGCATTGTTATAACCTTTCTTTAATCAAGTTTAGGTAAAACAATTTATGAGAAAAGACTAATAATATGTATAAAGCAGTCATATTGGTTATATCCAATCTAACACCTGAAGGTCCCCGTCTAACACCAATTTAAAAAAAAGATATTCTCAGCATAATTAAAAACTTTTAAGTTTGGTTTTTATGTCCTTGTTACCATGGAGAAACCTGCATGCCTTTATTTGCTATTTTAATATTATTCAGAATATTAAGGTGTGTAAAAGTGTTTTGCAAAGTCAACCAAAAATGAACATCTACATACGTTTGCTAATTTCACAATTGTGCAAACGATTGACACAATGTTATGATTGACGCAATTTTAAGCTACTGTTTAGGCCATGTCTTGTGTGTCAACATAAAAATATAAATAATATCGCGAGCAATTAAACGGTATTGTGTAAAAAAGCTACCGGTTTCGCAAACGACAAAATCGCAGATACACATGTAACGAACAACATCGTCTTTACGTAGTAAAGCGTGACGATGATCGGTTGGGGAGCTTTCATTTAGTTGTCGCCCAATGTTTTAGATTCGATTGTTTTCAAAAATGATACGGCTATTTTTTATTCGGTTTACCCCTTATTTGTGACGAAAAAAATATCTGTATTGTGATGTCATAACTTTCCGTCAATCGATGTGACGTCATGTACACAAATATTACTCATGCTTACCACTAACAACCACAAGCATCTTCCAAATTCAATCAGCGCGTTTAGTTTCGCGACATACGTTTGTGAACAAATAAAAAATACACAACAAAATAGAATGGTAACGTTGTTTTAGGCACAATATTTAAATGATAAAGTAAGTTTTTGAACCGCATCTCGGACTTTGATTTAATTCAAACCACAACAACTTCACACCAAATATGGAAGAGCTTACCCAAAATAATATTCCTAAACGTGCGAAGCAACTAAGCTCGCCTTTTTGGAGGGACACTATTGTTGCTGCATGCTAACTTTTTTTCGTCAAAGCATTCTGCCATTTTAAGGTTTACCAACTAATTGCCTTGACGTCACAACCAACTTAAGGGTAATTTACTCACCATATAAACACTGGTTCGAGCTGGGTAACGTTGTATGTAATTCGGTTATATCCAACCATCCAGTCTTCATCAACATCTTTTTCCACACATTTAAAATCAGCTGTTGCAATTTCAGTTTCATCTTCTGTTTGCCAGATTCCGAAACCGTCGATTTGTACTTTATTGGCCAGATTGTCGCTACTGCACATGTCATTTCCATTGTAAGAAGTCCTCCAATTGAGATTATATTCAATCTGGATCTACAGTAAACCTCGGTTATTCCGGATCTTCTTCGTATCCCGATAAAATTGGAGGTACACATGATTTTTTGTGTTTTTCTTAACAAAGCGCTTCGATTAATCCGGATATTTCTATCCGGATCTTCACCCTATCCGTAAAAAGTTGCTCTTTTTACATCTTCTCATCCGAATTTTTACTTTATAAACGACAAATTCGTACACCAAACTTTGCATGTTGCAGTTAAAATTTATTCATACCAATTAACTGCTTACTGTTGGATACTTAGTTTACTGCATTCAACTCCACAGTTTACATCTTTGTAAAATCGTAATCACTCAGCTGACTAAACGCCATTATTGCCGCGCGTATGACGCAACAGTCAATTGTCCTGTATGTCGCCCAGTGCTTTTTTAACGGTGGCCCACAGGAACAATTCAACAATTTTTTTGCAAACAGTTTTTTTTTTTTCGGTACAAACATTTTTTAGTGCAAACATTTTTTTTGCAGACAGTTTTTTTTGTGCAGACATCTTTTATTCAGTTCAACAATTTTTTTGCAGACAATTATTTTGTACCTTGTACGGCGTATCAAAAATAGCAAATTACTTCTTCTTGTGCAATATAGTACGCGGACATAATATCAACCATAATCAAACCATTTACGCTGACGCCTAACGGTTAGAACTATTAAGGTGGGGGTGAGAGTAGAAAATCTAATAAACATAGTAAGCTATTTGATTTGCGGATTGTCGAAAATACTACAGGCACTAAGTTTGAGGTTGGGGTCGTGACTAGGAATGGGGCTGGGGTTAATAAATCAAAATCAAATCCACATTCAACAGTTCCTATTTAATCAGTACAAAAATGAAGTACCCGTACGTCACTGGTCATGAAGCTGACGCACCACAATGCCCTTTGTTCCCATTGTCAAAACCCTTTGTGAAGCAGAAATCTGGTTTGCGTCGATGCTGCAGTTCGTTGGTCAGTGTGTCTTCCTAGCACCTGTAGTATTTCCGACGGTCCGCAAACTTTATAGCCTACTACGTTTATTAGCTTTTCTAGTCCCATTCCCGTTATGCCAGCAGTTTTCGACCCATAAAGCTACACCTGCCGTTACTTTATTAGTCTGTTTGGACTGTATTTTGATTTAAAATACATTTAAAGCAATGGTGCATTTAACAAATATACAAGCCGTCTTTTTTCATATATCCAACCCCGCCACACAGAGACTTTAAAACGTATGTCCAGTTTTAGTGGGTGTTAAGAATGTGTCGAGGCGATTAATAGTTGTGGAGTACAAATTGGTTAAGCGAGTATCGCCCATTTCTAGGTACAAAAATTCTATGGATCCAGTAAGTTTTGATGCTTGCGCTTGGTACATACTGTGTTTTAGTAATAAACAACACGTCACACCGTTTCAATATGTTACGGTGACCGCCTAATTACTTGGGCCGGCGCTGTTGCTGACAGCTACCGAGTGCGAAATTGCGCAAGAAGTAGTAGTTTGCTATTTTTGATACGCCGTATAAGGCACAAAAGAATTGTCTGCAAAAAAACTTGTTAAATTGTATTTGTGGGCCACCGTATTCAGTGCGTATGGTTAAACTATATCAATAAATTCGTTTTATTTTCAAGAAATTCTATCATCATTGGGTCGGTCATGTGTTAATTAAGGTGATTTTTATAATCAACGTCCATCTGGATTACGTCAGACCTAAAATAAACGTACTATTCCGTTAAACTGGATCTTGGTCTAATCCTGTGCTATTTATGGATGTTTGTGCAACCTTCTGTTATACGCTTTATTGCACATTGCAGAACAGCCCTTTTACTGATACATCAGATCTGCTCATGCGCGAACTGCAGTGTGGCTGAGGGCACTTTGTGGATATAGTTTCAGGTTTCTCTGTATTAGTTTTTTGTTTTTTCCTAGGTCTCTTGATCGGTTAGTAATTATGATCTAAAGGGTAATATTGTTTATTATGTGTGCTAAGCCGGTCTATGAAGTTCTTGCAGTTGTAAATTATAGTGACGAGCAGTGAAAGCTCGTTGCTGAATTGGTGGGGGTACGCTAGCTGGAAGGAGGCCAATATGCTAACTCTCCACTTTAGTACATTTACGAATAGGGTGCACACTTTTTAAGCACAACACACGTGGAGTTAGCCTATCGTGCTGCTTGCGCAAAGATTGAACAGATGTTTTTTGCATTATTTCGTAAATTGGGGAATATAGCTACTGACATTACCCGTAAGGATTGTACAAGTGGGAGTTAAGAATTAAACAAAAAGGACTTACATTATAGAATGTTATCGATAATATCAATTAGGGCGTCATCAAGTGGAACTGTAGTTCTATAAAGCCTAGGGACGTCACTTTTAGGTTTGCTATTTTTTACAATATTTAGATACAGTGCAAACGCCTTCAACTTTTTGTGCAATTCAGAACATTTAATCTTCAACTCAAAATAGTTCTCAAAAATAGTAAAAATAAAGTTTGTTTGTCGGAATTGATAAATTGGTTGTCGGGCATTTAGTACTGACCCGACCCCCGAAAACGCTCTGGCTTACACATGTAGCCGATTGACATGCCTGTTTTTCGGGGGCAAAATATATAAAGTTGGGGATAAAAAATGTCTGGTCGTTTTATATAGCTTTTTGAAAGAAATAAAAGCAAAGTGGGTGGCCCGCTTAGGTGGAGAGAATACCTTTTAGATTTTAATCTCATTCTCGTTCACACGCGCTTTAAATGGGTGCAAAGCTTTTCTGACGTACAGTACATTTTATCTAACGCTTGTGTATTAAAAAGTCGTAAAAAATCTTTTTGGGCCCAACGTTGCAAACGTCAGTTTTTAGTTTTTTTTTTTTGATGAGTAAATTAGAGAGGCCCTACAAAAGCTAAAAACCAGCTTCGCTGGTGGTTGATCCGCTTCCACCGCTAGATGTCGTATGTTTTTATTTTAAAATAAGTGTGGTTTCTAGGCTTGGCTTGGGAAGTCTGAGAATATGCAGCAAATGGAATTGTACTGGCACAATTGTTTCTATTCGTAGCTAGGTCTAAAAAATAGAACATGTGTAGTTAGTTGTTAGTCAGCTTGCTTGGCCGCCAAAGAAACCGCAAATGGTTTGCGGTCAGAAACCTTACGCAAATATGTATTCGGGCATATTCTTGGGCTTTGTTTTTTTGTATTACAGTAAACCTTGGTTGTCCAATACGATTGGACAGATAAGTTCTTCCGGATAAGACGAAGATCCGGTTTATCCAAATGCATTTGTTGCAAGCCTGACGTTATCTAAATAGTAGTTGCTCGGAAAAATGAACTAATTGAACACATTAGCTACCCACTGATGATATAATTCTTTCAAAATGAAACGAATCTATTGATACAGCATAACCTCACGCCAGTGGTTCCGAACCGAGTAGGAATTCCTCCCCAGAGAGGAATTTTAAGAGTCAAGGGGAGGAAAGTTTTTTATGATGAGTAAAGTATTTCTTTCACGGTAAACCAATAGTTCCAAACCTTTTAATGTTACTTTATATCACTTTGTAGGGAATAAATGAATAGTCGGAATAGGCAAAGGGGGGAATGCATCGAAAAGTTTGAAAAACCGCTGCTTGACGCATTGAATTTCCAAAAAGCATTGGGCGACAAACAGAAGAATTGACTGTTACGTCATTCTCGCGGTAATAATGGCCGTTGGTCAGTCAAATGATTACTATGTATTACATGATTGTGGAGAAGACTACTAACCACAATAGAGTCAACCAATGAGTCTAACAATAAGCAGTTGTTGTGAATAAACATGTAACTGCAACATGGATTAGTGTACGACCACATCTTTGTAAAGCAGAAAAAGAGCCTTGTTTTTTCGACACTAACGTCGACCCGCATCAAATAAACTGGATTATCCGAAGCACTTTATCAAGAAAAACATTATAAATCCTTCACACCACCAGTTTCATCCAAACTAACTGAGTATTTTATTTTTATTACCGTCGATTTTATGTTCAAATGCATATACCCACAATAAGATCATCACGTGATCTCGCTAACTTACACAACTCAAAATGGTCATACAACGCCGGATTAAAAATAAAAAATCCACCCTAGATATCCAGGAAAATTGTTTAGGCTATATAACAAAAATAATTAACGACTCTCCGTTCTTCCAAATTAATAAGATCAATTGCAAAACCTCGTGTAAAGCTAGGACGCAAGGTATGCGTTCCTTTCTATTATTTCCGCGCTTAACGTACTTTGTTAAATAAGGTTGCTGGTCTTTCTGGACACAGCTCTTACAACATGTTATATGCGTTTCGAAACCCACATAAAATGTTGGTTTTATAGACCAGAGCAAAAGTAACAAATACCCTCAATATTTGCAATTTTGTTACCTCTTTACTTGTTTTAGAAAAACTGGAAGTAGGTTTCCATCCGGCCGTTCCTCCTCGAAAGTGGGAGGCGTTCACGAACGTCGCACTGGCGTTTATAAACGTAAACAACACAATGGTCAAATAA
Source organism: Phallusia fumigata (assembly GCA_008931825.1). Taxonomy (NCBI): domain Eukaryota; kingdom Metazoa; phylum Chordata; class Ascidiacea; order Phlebobranchia; family Ascidiidae; genus Phallusia; species Phallusia fumigata. Next base: position 21,557 of record QXVZ01003732.1, read on the forward strand.
ATCTTGACCGAAACTTCATGCGTGTGAAGAAACATGACGAAAACTTTCTTTCTGTATTTGAAACAGCCTTTTTCACGTCCAGCAACGTATCGATCAACAAAAAGTGATAATCATTATAATAGGTTGCCAGAGTGCCCTGCAAAAGTGCAAAAGCTTAAAAATTCGCATTCACTCACCAAAACCAATCAAAAGCCACCGACAAACTTTGAAAAAGTCAAAAAGACCGTAACTCAAGATTACCCGGGCGATTTCTAAATGAAATATTCAGCATCTGGGCGAACAATTTAATTTTTGTTTTCTTGATTTACTATCTTTACTCTCAAACATTTGTAAGCTGTCAAACATTGATGTGACAATTTCCGTATGTTTCGCGTAACCACAGTATCATTTTAGGTCGTAAAAGCAAATTAGTACTACGTGAGTGCTACGATAAACAGTACAATTAGCAAAACATTTGGACAAGCCGAAACTATCGACAGACACCATTGTTCCAGCTTGTCCCTTTCCAATTCGCCAACACAAGATAGCCTCTCAAACTGTTGGGCACATCTAGGTTTTATAAAACTAATTTTATGCATTTTTTATTGCATTTTGTGCTTAACAATACATATGTTGTCTAGGATTAGATCAACGTCACCAAACAATGTGGCTGTGCTACCAATATTGTAGGTATAACCACACCGTTGCGTGAAAGCTAAGATCAGGGGCGTAAACTCGGTTACTAGCGTTTTTTGAGAACGTGAATGAGTAAGCGCAGCGTAATGCAATATTGCTAAACAAGCCATTTTCAGAAGAAAGTGGTCTTAACGAGAGCGGCGGAGGTTTGTCACGGACTATTGATCGTTTGCAACGTGCGTGTTTTCAATCTATCCCCACTCGTTGGTCACCGGTTACTACGCAGTAAATGTTTCGTTTGGTGGCAAGTTTTATGATACAAAAGTTGTCTTTGTGTTGGAATCGAGTTCATTTACCTCTGACACACGCGTCAGTGTCGATTTAGTACGTAAACGTGACTGATACACGGTGCAACCTTATTCTTGTACCATTATTTGCCATGTGTCAGTGAAGGATCGTCCTGTTTAGCGTTGGTGCACCATGCTACCCACGCTATTGCTGCAGATAGATTGGATTTGAAGAACCCTTAACCAGACCTGCTGTTGCTGGAGAACATGTCCACAAGATTATTGTCAATGTTATAGGCTCAACCAAAAAACACCTTGGGCCAATCAAGGTGCCTGAATCGGAATAATTTTCTAAGTTGCAGATTGGCCTTTGTGCCATATGGCCTAATGCCTTTTTCTTTCATTAATGCATAGTCTTTAAGTAAAAAAAACAGCAAAAGTAAATGTGCTAAATTAGAAATACATCACATTTAATAAACAAGCTTTAATACGTCCATTAACACCTACCTTCCATTGTGCACTACTGTGGTTAATATAAAACATAGTCTTTACAGTAAACCTTTAAAACTGCATACCAAGTATTGACTCATGTGAAGTTTGTCACACAACTTTTAGTTATAAAATGACACTAGTTGAATGATGAAAAAAGCCATGTTAAAATACAGCATTTTAAAAGATTTTTGTCGTTGAATACTAATCATGCACAAAATTGTACTGTCACTAAAAACATGATTTGTAATTATTAAATGCCATAAAGCCCTGATCCTTAGTAAATATCAACCTAATAATTAAATTGGGACATTTTCAATGTAACAAAGTAATTGCCAACAGTCTAGACTCAATGATTAAATCTTTTAACTCCACTGGGCCCTGAAATAGTGTTCTGGAATAGATATACCAGCCATTTTTTTGACATGGCACAAAGTGATAGAAGGCAACTGACAGCAATTAGTACTCCAGGAAAAAAGCATTCCATATCACTGGTTTTCACCAATGCAAATCCACAAGCAACTAAAACATACATTGCTGTGGAAAAATGCCTTCATTACATTTCATTTAGCATGTAGGTAACTGGGTGTACCTTTATATTGTTGCAAACAGATGGTATATTTTCATTGCAAAATGTGCATTTCTCCAATGTTAGGTTTACTGCGGCAGTGTTTATGATATTAGTCGGTGGCTCTTGCAACGATATTTTAACACTTAAACACTGATGAAGTGTTGCTTATTATATTAAGTACTGTACAACAAAAAAAGGATCTACCAGGCATACCGATGATAAACCTCTCAACAATAGATGCAGTGGAAACCAGCATAACTTTCACACAATAGGTGTTACTGCAAAAGGTCATCAGTAAAGCAGAACGAGACATTGTATATAGTACTATTGATATTAAATTGCATGAATCTCATTTCATGTCAAAGTAAACAAGACATTACAGAAAAGAATGAGCAGTGTTGGTGAGGAATCACCAGTTCATTTGCAAGTTTCGATTTAAAGCCATGAAGTAAACTTGACTTGAGGATGAACTATGTACTGATGCAAAAAACACTTTGTCATTTCTTTCACACAAAAATTTCAATCGTTGTGCTCTCTTGTGCATAAACACCCCATCAAGGTGACCTGTTTCCACTGCTCGGATTTCAATAGCCTTTTCTCCCCATCCCATAATTTGACCTGTTGGAAATACAGTACCATTTTATATTTGTGACCACATTTCCCATACACTACCAATTTAGAAAAAAAGGTCTAAATGCAACACATAGTTGTACATTGGGTCCCATTGTTACCAAAGCTTTTTATGACATGATTGTTTCTGCAGGCAGAAACGCATGGGCCCCCAATCTGAATGTAGATTACTGTAAATATATGTAAAGGACAGTAGGAGATATTTTTAATAAATTTCATACCATCTGTTTGATGAAAAAGTAATTTTACTTTGAACCACTTAAGGGCCTATCAGGGAAACATGGGGGGGGGGGGGGGGTTGTTTAAATAAAAAATAGTGGATCCCAAAAGAAAT
>QXVZ01003732.1:24615-50800 GCA_008931825.1 Phallusia fumigata
GGGGGGGGGGGGGGGGTATTGTTAAATATGAATTAGTGCATCACAATGACATATTCTACTAACGGTCAAAATTCCATCTAATCATGACAGGATGACCACCAAGTTTCGGGGGCAAATGAAACAGATGACACAACTCCATGACCATATTTACCAGTCGCAAAGGTTATGTCCAAATCCCCTAACATTTTATTTCCAGTACGTGGCCAGGCTTCATGTTAAAAAAATGAAAAAACAAACTAAGGGAAATGGCATGTGTTCCCTTTAGGAAGAGGACCTACAAATATGTGTAAACACAATGACCAACCTGATCTGATGTAAGCGACAGAGGTAGGTTGTTCACCCCATTGCAGCACCACATCTTTACTTATGTTAGCAAATGTGTTCACGTACACACCCTCATCTTCATAGCACACAAGAAGTTCCATGCCATCAGAATTGGGTAGCAAGTTTATTGCATGGACGGTAATGGGGGGTTGTATCTAAAACAAATAAAATATTTTTTTCCCTTTGGCAAATAACAAAAATAAAAAAACAATTCATACGTGGCTCGGAATATATAGGTCATAGTTTTGACCAGTATCAACATCAATGGCATGAAATCCATATGCAGATCCATACAAGAGCTGTAAAGCAGGGTGTAAATGTTTTGTTGGCATATTTAGTTACACAAACTGAGTAACCCAAAACCTTAAGGCGTGATCCTTCCTCCACAGTAAGATCTACTATCATTGGCTTGTGAGGTAAGTCACTGAATGACTTAAATGCCATAAACTTGTGATATGGCTTTGGAGCCCATGCATATACTTCAATGTTATTGCGCAAGGCAATGACAAGAAACTTTATTCTTTCATACCTGAAAAAATGTCACACAAAAATGTTTTGCCTTTTTCAAAAATTTGTGTATGTCTTGCAAAAAAAGAAAAGTTTCAAACTAGGGCCTAGAATTAAGGTATGTATATAAATACCGCAAAACATTTTAGAAAAATATATTTGTCAGTGCCTGAGCCACAAATAATTACTTACTTGACAACTTTGTACTGTGTACAGCCTTCCAAATCTCCTATTGAAGCATATCCAATCTTTTTCTCAACCTCCGGATCATTCCTCAAAATCTTATTTCGAAGCCAACTTAAATAGTAAACTCTCAATTTGTTTTTTTTACCTGTGAGAAATGTACTGCATTAATTTTCATAGGGTCTCAAAATCTTAGTTTGCAACCCACCTAAAGGGGTTGGGGTCAAACAAAACTGGCGATACCCTATCTACTAAAGTTTGGTCCAATTCAAACTTTGGTAATCTGACCACAACTGAGATCTGGTGAGAACACAGCGAAAACACTACAATGACCTAGTCTACAATCTGACTAAAATGCAATCTGTCTTTAATCTGACATAATGTAAATTTTAGCATTTGATTGAGTTGTCTCACATCGAGAGGCTGCTGGGGTAACAACCATTAAACATGTTATTTTTTGTTTACTGCTGTGCCTGTGGGGATCAGGCTGTTACCCAAGATACTTATTCTAGTGTCATCCAAATCATACAAAACATTTGACAGAGGTGCATTAATCATACAGGAAAAAAATACTTCAATGAAGGAAGCATATGACAAATCTATGCAAACCTGATATTGTGACAACCAAGTTTAACCCCTCGAGCACGTCTAATTGTTGAAACCTTCTTCTGCTTATTAAGGGATATACTTTTCCTTGTCCACTTCTATCAAGTAACATCATTCCATTGTCAGCTCCGATCAGTAAATTAACACCTAGCATTTGGCAGGCAGATAATTATGTATGGCACTCTAAACACAAAACTAACATTTACAGAAAATGGCTTACCCCAGAGTGAAGCACAAAGTATTTCAGAATTAAATCGTTTTTTGTATTTGCGTATTTCTGGCATGTCTGTGGTTACAACTGCTTGATTCTCTGATGAGTGTGGGTTGACATTAACCACAGAAACCTTGCGATCTTCTCGGTTTGATGATGAGGCAAGTGACGGCTAAAAAACATTAATGGAAATATAAACACGAACCAAAAGCTCATTTTATACATACATCTTCCAAAAAGTCTGCATGGTGTTGTTTTGGCAAGAGATCAGGCATAACTGTTGAAATGTTCTTTCGATCCCAGCTGGATTGATCACCCGTTCCATTATCTTTTAATGCACGTAGAGAGTGCTTCTCATCCAGGTTCTTGATAAATTGTACATTAAAATTAGTTCTGTTTTGCAAGCTGCACAATGCAAGAGTTGCTAGAGATCCTAGGAACAATATTTCCAAATCATTTGTTGGATGCAGTACAACAAATGTAGTTTTTGTTGTAATTTGTTTCTTCCACTGGGGCCCATTTACAATTTTTACCATCTAGCAAGTCAACTGCTGGGACTCAAAGACGTACTACAATGGCATGATCTTAAATTTGTATACATTTTACCAAATTCAGATATAGCTTAATGATTTGGCCCTTTTTAGGGTGCCAGCAGGGTTACTGCTTGGTCTATGGAGTCAAACAGAGAAATCAATACATCACAACGGCATGTTAAAAAAACTGTCTAAATTTCATCAGACATTGTTTGTTAAATTAAACCAGTTTGGGGCTAGGGGCTGCAAACATGTCATGCCAAAAGTGCATGGACAAACCTGCAGTGGATAAAAACAGTGTGTAAACAATAGGCATCTCCTTCAGAGAAAAGGGCCCACAATGAACTTTTTCAAAAATAAAAAACACATGGCTCTAATTTAGCATGTTGCCATGAAAGAGAACACAGCAAGATGTTGCCATGTCTAGAATAGAAAAATATGTGTCCCCTTCATGGAATGGGACACATAATTAATATTGTTGTCAACAAACAAAAGCCTACCACTGATGCATATGAATCTGTGTCAGACGGAATTCGATGAATAAAAGTTCCTTGTTGTGTCCTGTAAAGTAAACTTTATTGTCACTTTGCTCTGTGAATCTACTCTTTTGGCTAGTACGTATAAGACAGTGGCATGTACTTTATAATAAAGTATACTTTAACTTTGCTTTGACTTAAAAGCAAGATAAAAGTCAGATATTAGTTTAAATGGTGTAGCTGCAGGGCAAACCTTGATCCACCAATTGTGGCCTTAACATTTTTGCGCTTAATAACGTTTTAATGTTACGCAGTTATTTCTGGCCTGGTTGTTAATTTAGTGCTATTGTGTCGCTATTTTTTATGTTAGGGGCCTAGTGGAGTAACTGCTGGGGTTATTTGGAAAAAACACAGCAATCAATGCACCACAATGATATGTTATGCAAAATTCAATAAATCCTGACAACGCTTATTAATTTTACCCAAATTAGGGCTAGCAGGGTAACGGCTAAGTGAAATTAAGACATTGTTAAAAACATCACCACTGGAGGGGGCTGCATAGCCACCACTAGGGCCTTAGGTCACTAAGCTAGTTACAGCTTCCACCTCCAATTCCAATCTACAATTTCAACTCCAGCACCTAGTTCATAAACGATTAATACAACTTCACTTGTATCACTACATGCACAGAAACTTTTCGTCAAACAAATAATAACAAAAAAAATTAATGAAGAAAAAAAACAGGGTTAAAATAATATGACCTATAATTAGTAAAAACAGTATGTTTCACTCAAAGGTTAAGTTTTAAAGAACATTTTTGCAACCTACATTTGATCACCAGGTGCAATATGCTTAATGTCAACAAATGAATCATCACTATCACTGCTGGCAGAAGAGGAGGATGAATACGCTGTAACACGAACTGGAGGCCTGCATGAAAAATCATTCTCATACTTTTAAGTGACATATGCTAGAAATTGACTTTAACTGTCGGTCACTGAAGTTTCAATCTGCTAGCTGCAATCATTCAATTCAGACATGTAGTTCATGATCATCACAAATTACCTTCTTCTACATTTATATACCGTCATTTGTATAGAACCTTAATTTGTACTCAAAATAAGCTTAAACGACATTTTGAATACATTTTACTCTCTTATGGCTAGAAATGCAACCTAGGGACTATGGGGTCAAACAAAACAGATAGCATAACTGCATGGTCATATCAAAAACCTGTAAATTTTTATCCAAATTGACCAATACGAAGCTACAGAAATGAGAAAAACGGACAATATGTGTTTCCTTCGGGAGGCACATATTAAAGATTTTTTCTATTTGGGACTTTTACTATTTTAGAAACAACCCCTAACTACACATCTTAGAACCTGATCTTTGGCAATGAAACGAAATATTGCTATGGCAAAGAGGTCCACCAGGTTTTAATACAAATTAGTGCATGACTCCATTCATTTATTTGCTTCTTTGCCCAGGACGTGAAACAAGCAATTTACCTGGAACTTAACGGACTTAACATTTAATTTACCTGTGTGGATTTGGCATTGCACCCATTTGTGTAGTAATCAAGTCCAAGTTCTTCTCTGTGTCATCCTGATGGAATCCTATGGAATTCAATAAACTTTAGCTACATTCCAACGCAAGTACTATATCATAAAATCTAACTCAAATGTTAAGTAAGTCACAGTTTTAATATCTGCAAGAGTTTCAATTTAAAGTCCAGAAAAATACTAATTAATAAAACAAGTTCAGCATCATACCCGATGGTTTTACTCTTTCCATTGTTTCGGAAGGGCTACTGTTTGGTGATGACATCTAAAGTTAAAACAAAACCATGTAAAATAGGTGAATCTAACCGAAAGACACAAAACACTTTTAAATACTTTGCATTGTACCAACAATCAAAATAGGAAACTTCAATATGACTATCTTTACAGAATATTGCTGTTTTTATTAAATAGTTACAGGAGAATGTTGTTGTGATTCGTCCTGCAGCCTCATCTGAACAGGAGATTCTGGACGGTTTCGTTTACTTCTCTCTTCCACCTGTTTAGCCCATTGTGGTTTTTCTCTTTGATATTGCAGTAAGTTTTGCTGTGACACACAATGTACAAAAAATAGACCACAAAAGTACACTATTTATTTTTGTGTGTATTTTTCTTACATTTGCTGCTTGCTCTGCCTCCTTGTTGCTTCTTGAAGGGTCTGATGCAGAATGGCGGATCTTAGATTCATCATGTTCCTTATAACAAATTACACAAAGATTCATTTTAGTACAAACCTATTCGAAGTTAAAATAAAAATAAATCGATGTACCTTTTTCAGTTGCAAGCGGTGCTGTGCAATCTTCTCCTCTTCCTTTGAAAACATTTGAAAACAAATTAACTAAAATAGGAACTAAAAATAACACGACCTCCATAGTAAAAGAAACATGCTAATCAGATAAATACTGAAGGGTAGCATTCCCCATAATGCCAATAAACATACTCTATAAATAAAAGGGCGCAACTCATGGGTTGGGGGGGGGGGATTGCTGGCATGCCAGTCCTTTCATCTGTGTGTATGTGTACCACATGCCTAATTTTACTTCCTACAACTGCTGTTGAACAACATCAACATGTATCCGCTTGTTACTAACTAAGGATTACCACACGGCTAAGCAACAAATAAGCTTAATGACTTTACATTATGATAGTTAAAACCTAAATAACCAGTAAAACCTAAATAATGGCAACAGCAGTCTTGGTTTGCATTAGGAAGGTTATTTATGTGTAAAATACACCTAAATTATCTAAAATATGCTGGCCCGAATGGTTCTTAAAAGTGACACGCTTTGTTCATTAAATATTATAGCAATAACTCATGCCATTATCAGTTGTACAACTCATGTCATGCCATCATTTGTAATTCACAGTCACATCTGTATGTAAAGCCATTACTGCGATTCTACTATGCCTCTTAGCACCACAACCGATTCCAAGATACATCTATACTGTTTTTAGGTCAAAAACTCTCTGCCGAACCAGTGGTGTGAGGCACGGTAAGAAACTTTATAAAAACGAGTGAACATTCGGCTAGGCATTTTGCTTGGAATAAAAGTTATTAAATTGAAGTTGACAAAGAAAATAAGCGCTACAATAATGTTACAAAACAATCTCCTAATAGCATCACTAAAGTGACTAGATTAGATTCGGTGATATTTAACTTCAGATACATATCATAAAAGGGAATCCATAATTATTTGCAAAATAATTCATGAAAAATTAGCTTTCTGTGCAACGTTCAGAAACTGTTTTAAAAAATTAAACACTCTTTCAGTGATTTCCATTTTGGTTCAGTTAGTCCAAATATTCAATGGAAAAAATACAATACCCTTCTTCTTCTTTCAACATCAAGTTTTCTTCTTTGTTCTCTTGCTCTTTCTTCTTTTTTCGCTTGTTCACGTCGAATAGCTTCCCTCTAGATAAAAGTTAATAAGATAGCCACCTTTTTCATTGCTTACTTACTCAACCAGGCAGGAATAAAAAATAAAGTTGTTACATTAATTACCTTAATATATATATAGCTTTTTTTAATTTGGAGGGAATCTGGACGTGTAGGTGATGGGTAAACTCAGTTAAAAAGACAATATGCATCTTCAAATGTGAATCAATTGCGAGAAAACTTTTGACTCTTTAGAACCAAAAGCTGTAAATAGGGTTGGCCCGATACCAATATTAGACTCATTTTAGGGGGCTAGTGGGGTAACTGCTGGGGCAATGGGGTAAAACACATCAATTTACGCACAACAATGACATGTTATACAAACTGTCCAAATTTAATCCAATTCGGAGATTGTTTAACAATTTAACCCATTTTAGGGGGCTAGTGGGTAATTGCTGGGGCTATGGGGTTAAACACATTGATTATTGCGGCACAATGACATGTTATACAAACTGTCCAAATTTTATCCAATTCGGAGATTGTTTAATAATTTGACCCATTTTAGGGGGGGGGGGGGGGGGGGGCTGGGGCTATAGGGTAAAACACATCAATTTACGCACAATAATGACATGTCATACAAACTGTCTAAATTTCATAATGTGACGATTGGCCAGCATATTTCAGAGTTTGGTTACATAACAATGCACTTTTTTAACTAACAAAGTGGTATGAAACGGTCAAGTAGAAAGGTACAACTTTATACAGGTGGGTTCTTCGCTATCTTCAAGGAAACATTGCAGATTGACAAAGCATTGCGGCCGACGAATTTACGTTTTTGCTAAAAATCATCGTAAATAAGTTCTGCCTCCCCGCCGATTTTAGAAAGTGGGCGCCTATGGCAGTAACATCAGCGACTGAAAAAAGTGTAATTGCCAACAATGACACTTCTTCTCACACTAAGGACCAATACCAATCTGTTTTCCTGGTTGCACAACCAGTTCTAACTATGTGGGCATAGACAATTGACCATAATGAGCAGACTACCTCTTCAGCTTTCCTCCGTTCTTCTTTCTTTTTTTCCAACTTCCGCTTTTGTTCTTCTGCCAGATCACGTTGATTTGCACGCTGTTCTCGTTTCTGTATTTCTGACCTACACAGTCAAAGCAATGCAAGGACTTTAGAAACTAAAACTAGAGAGGTAGCACTTTCCATATTGGCGATGCACATACACAGCCTGAAATAATATTTTCCACACACACCAAATTCTGTTAATACAAGTATGGTTTGTTAAACGCAAAACCCAATTTTTTACTGAATTTTTCCTCACAAAACTGGGGTTGGAAAATCAGAATCTGTAACTCCTATGTCACTTACTAGAATAAAAACAGCATTTTTAAAATTTTACATCTTAAGGAGTCTGTATGTCGACTGATGGGTAAACTGGGGACAGAAGTTGTCATTTCACAAGCTAAGATCCCATCTATCATGTGTGAATTTAAAGTACTATAATTAAAAAGTGTAAAAAAAACAGTATTTGACAATGTATGTGCCCCCATTAAAGTGGGACCTAAATAAACCATCTGCTTCAAACACGTTATGATGATGTCTCCATTAAAAGAAATTATTTGAATTTCTTGTAAAATAAACTTTTGGCAAAAAGAGGCTTATGTTCAAATGTCACCATGGAGGCAGTTGACAAATGTTGGTAAACTCACAATCAATCAGTGATTTTAGGATCACTAAGTGCCATGATTCGAATGCATTTAATAACACAAATAACAAACTGAGGAATTTTAGAGGTATTCGGTTGTTTTTCTTAGCACTCCACTATCAACCTTTTTGTACTGTCTATTTAAGATTCACCAAAGCTTACCAAAAGGCATTGGGGCCCATTTTGAGAACCACTGGTGTAAAGTCCGTAAGCTTATATTCACGCTTTTTTACAAAAATTAAAAATTTCACGTTTTGGGGGCCTGTGGGTGAACTGGGGTAAGAAGTTGTTAGTACACAACTTCAGATACCCATTTATCTTGAAAATTTAAAGAAATTTGGACAACTTTTTTTTGACCAAATATAGGAAAAAACTCACGTTAGACAGAAAAAAATGGAAAAAGGGGACCCATAATTTCTACCTGTCTTTATGTTCCTGCTGAAATTTTAAAAAGTTTCTTCGCAAAGTTGATTCTCCAGGAGCTACTGCAATTGAACTTGGTGAGCCTTCCTCATGAGCATCTTCTGTTTCATCCTCTGAACCACTGTACTCATACTCAGTGTCTCCCGCTAAAAGAGTTTGATTGTAAAATAATTATTTATGTACACAAGCATAGGTGTCGATTTTTTAACGTTTTGTAAAACATTAAGGGTGACAATTGGTTTTAAAAACACGCAGCAGCAATTCCGCCACAAAGCATGTTGATATAATGAGATGCTTGTGGAAATGCAAAAACTCATTAAATGCATCTGTTCTGCAAGGTAAATGACGCGAATTCAGTTTGTTTTTACACGGACAAACGTGTCCAACAGCAAGAGTCTGCGTTATCCCAACACATGTGACAGCTACTATAACACTTCCATGGTAGGTTATTTACTACAAGCCCAACTAAACTGGTACACTGGCGATCAAACTACATTAATATGCGGTTGAGGCACACAGGGGAACAAAACAAAGTTTATGCTGTGGCATGGGTATTTACGCGTTAAGTCGCTTGGGCGTGAACACGTTGTAAAACGATGATTCTCTTGTAAGACTATCCAAAGTTACGAATGCATTGTGGTTCGCCATATGCATGAAAATTTGAGTTCGGACAAATGTAGCTACAAGGTCTTTAGGTCGTTTAGTTTTGAATCTACATTGCTGCTCTTGCATACTGCTTTGTTGTAGCTTAACACACGTAAATAAAATCACTTATAAGCATAAGTAAAATCACTTTAATAAAGCGTTGTGTCAAATATTGCAGTTGCTTCTGACCATTTCTGCTATCTCTGGTATATAGCTGATTCAGTACGTACGATGTACAAACCTCGCGATCTAAGTAATAACCAAAGTAAATATTTTTGTTAACTGTACCGAATAATCGCGTTGTATATATATAACATGTTTTCACTGAGGAGTTGCAAGGTGATTCAAGCACAAAACGCACTTCAATTTCTACATTGTTCATTTAAAATTTGCTGTTACGTAACAATGCCGATTCTTACTGTTGTGCTGCAACAACTGCTGTATTGTGTAACAAACCACGAGACACTTGTGTTTGTCGTGATTGTGACGGTGAATAGTACAAACAACCGGTTTAAACTAGGTCAACGCACAGAATGTATGTGCCTGTGTGGCTTTTCCGACATTATTAAACGAAAACCAGAGGTGACAATACATATGTTGTCACCCCTGTTTTTTTGTGAGGGGTGACATGTCACCCCTAAATCGACGCCTATGTACACAAGCGAAGACTTACTTTTCTTTCTTTTTGTTCTGTCAATGTGATCCTTTAACTGTATTTTGACTTGTCGCTCTGTTGGTTGTTCTTTAATAAAAGGGTGTCTCAAAAGCGCATCTGTGTTTGGCCGCTCATGATAGTTTTTGACAAGTGTTTGGTCAACGAAACTTTGAAATCTACAAATATATAACATGTAAATTTTATTTAAAATGCATATTAACAGGACTAACCTGTTTGTCCATTTCCGTTCCCTTAACCGAGGAGGTGCATTTCTTGGAATAAGAAACAAAGCTCGCATGGGGTGCATATCACATAATGCTGTATTAAAAATAAACAAATTTCAATTCTTCACCATAACTGCTGTTGAACAAAAAGAACACACGTTACCATACTGCTACAAATTGTGGAAATATTAATTGGTACTTTATACTGACCAAATAAATAGAAGCATTTTCACCCTATTGCAACTCCACAAACACTATAACCCAACTTAAAAAAGAATATATATTAACTAAATTGTATTACATCCTACAGTTAGCTACGCATTTTTTGGTATGCTTGCTTCTGAATGCATAGTTCCCCACACTTGGGAACTGTGAATAAGTATGGAGAAACTAGCAGATGGTTTTGTTAAATTTCAAAAAAATTGTTTAATTTATTGGTAGAGTTGGTGATTACAACATTATCAAAAGGAAACAACAAACCACCAAGGCTACATCAACCAACTTTAGGGGGCTAGCAGGTCAAATATTGGGGCTACAGGGTTAAACACAAATCGATACATCACATTAGCAGGTTCTGCATAATGTCTAAACATTATATAACTTAGACATTGTCAACGTAACTCATTTTAGGGAAAATAGTGACCAGAGAATTAACAGAATCATCATTACCCAATTTACCAATGCCAAATTTCATGTTTTTGGGGGGTAGGGGGGCAACTACTGGGGGAAGTGGAACAAACTACAAAAAGCAAAGAAAGCTTTTAGAATTCACTGAAATAATTAATAACATCATTCTAATTAAATATTCATTTCAAAAACATAATAACCCCTATAACCACACTAACAACAGGTGACCTTTCGTCAAGCTGCAGCAAACCGAACAACAAACTCTAAATGATCTTACATGTCATGTACTATTGAGAACAAATTATCAGAATAGGAAACTTCAAGGTGACTTATTTTGTAATATAGTGCTGTTTTAAAATTTTTAGGTTTTGGGGACCTATGGGTTAACCAAGGTGTAAACTGGGGTCAAAAGTTACAGTGCACAACTTTGTAACTAGAGCCAAGGTTGTAGTAACTAGAGTCTGAGTGACCTATCCACACACAAAGATGTACTACGTTGCAAAAACTACATTAGCTTAAAACTTACGTGGAGATCCTTCTGCCATTTCAACCGCAGTGATTCCAAGAGACCAAATGTCACTCTAAAACAAAATAACAACTAGAAGAGTGGCTTTCAACATATTGCCATTCCATATACACTATTTCCCCCATTTAAAAATGCATATATTCACCATCTCATTTCACATTGGGTCTCATAGTTACTTAAGCTTTTATAACATGATTGTTTCTGCAGGCATAGATGCATGGCTCCCCACACATGGATTGTTGTAGTATAATTGTAGGGTTATATGAATTATGTACTGAACAGTAGCAGATATTTTTATTTAACTGCACATAAATTATTTCATCTCATTCATTGTTTACCTATTTGACCCATTTTAGGGGGCTAGTTGGGTAACTGCTGGGGCTATGGGGTCAACGCATCAATTATTGCACCATGGTGACTTGTTACACAAACTGTCCGAATTTCATCCAATTCAGGGATTGTTAACAATTTGACCCATTATAGGGAGCTAGTTGGGTAACTGTTGGGGCTATGGGCAAAACACATAAATTATTGCACCACAATGTCATGGTATACAAACTGTTTAAACTCATTCATTTCGGAAATTTTTTAATAACTTGACCCAATTTAGGGGGCTAGCGGGGGCTATGTCAAACAAAACTGATGACACAACTCCATGACAATATCTTCCAGCTGTGAAAGTTTCATCCAAATCCACCAAACATTTCATGCCAAAGTGCATAGACCCCCCCCAAGGAAATATTTCACCCTTTTGGGGGCTGGAGGGGTAACCCTTAGGGCTATGAAGTCAATCAAAACAGATGGCACACCGACATGACCATATCTAATAGCTGTCAAAGTTTCATCCATATCAATCAAACATTTCACAACAAAAGTGTGTGGACAAGCTGCAGGGTAAAAAAAAAGAAAAAAAAAACTCAGTAAAAAAAATATGTGTCCCCTTTAGGAAGGGGTAAATACTAATATTTGAGAAAAAAACTTTTATGCACCCAGAATTGCCTGCTATACTTGTGACACAAACTTACTCTGTAGTCATAGGTAGCAGATGCATTTTGTTCACAAGCAATAACTTCAGGTGCCATCCAATAGGGAGTGCCAATAAATGTATTTCTCCGACCAATAGTTTTGTCCAATTGGGCACTAACACCGAAATCTACCAGCTTCACTTCTGCATTTTCTGTCAACAGAACATTTTGCCCTTTTATGTCCCGGTGAATAACTTTGTGCTTGTGAAGATGTTGAAGACCCTGCAAAGAGCGTAGTTGTTTCAGCAAGTTTCGTTTAAAAGTAAAACAGCAAAACGAATGTTACTAAATAACAAAAAATCATTTCAATAGAAGGGTGGCTTTCACCATGACGCCTTTCCACATACACTGCCGCTCAATTAAAAAGTACGCCCAATAGCTAAAACCAATCTTTAAGAAATTTAGAAAAATTAAAAAAATTCTTTGAGAAAAAGTGAAAACAGACTGTTTACAATCGGGTTTATTTTAACAAATGCGTTTACCTTCAAAATTTCCCTACAAATGTATGCAATCCATTCCTCTTTCAATGTATTTCCTTTTGTTGCTTTCACCAAATCAGTAACAGACCCAGCACCACAAAATTCCATCACAAGCTATGAAGGAAACAAATATATATTTGTGGCAATACTTTATATTGGTAACATGGTGTATCCATGTGAGGGCCTAAGACAAGTTTCCACATACATTTTATTCTTCAACCAACACTACTTGCTATAGTTGTGTGACAGCAGGGTACAGGTGTTTCAACGTTACATGCCCTTTTTGTCTGGCTTGTCTCATCAGGCATCGTTCATGTAACATTGGTTGAAATAAATGGTTTAATAGGCCAAAATATACGCATCTCACAAAACCTTATTTCTTTCTTTTTCCAAAAACCTTATAATCACCTGCTTTGCAGAACTGCTATTTCACAATGAACGTTACTGAGTCAATTTTAAGACGATGAAGCGCCATAAAAACCGCTCATACTTTTGTTAAACAAACTTTCTGGTTGCTCTGTGTTCACATCAACACCAATCTCTCGGCAAACTGTGGGCCGCTTAGTACTTTTTAGAGGGTTCCACAAACCTTACTTATGTGGGCCACATAGTATATGGTAGCTGGTTTCTGACGTAGGTACTAAATTAGACTACAAAAACTTTCTAGCATGGAATACCTGGTATGTTTTGCTGGCCGTATGGCGATAAAAAGATAGCCTCTTGATACATAATTTTGTATAAATTTGTGTATCCATTGATAATATGACAATTGCTCATAAATCACACAACCATAGGAGCTGGAATTGGATATTTTTCATGTATGCCAAATTATATGACAGAACAAAATAAAGTCGTAAGTACCAAATGAGACTATCATAAGGCCTGCTTTTTACAAACTTCATGGAACTAACTTCCACCACCAGACACTTTTGCCACTGATGCAAATGAACACATGTTTCTGCGCGGTCAGATCGCATTGAATATCAAACAAATAGCCCTGTGCTCCTTCACACAACAACACTGTTTTGCTCATTTATACTTCTGTTTCCATAACTCACAAAAATAAATTTTCAAATTCCAAAACTACATGTTGCAAGTGCTTGGAAGTTTTCAATGACACTTTGTTTAGATTTAACATTTATACCTGCACAAGGTATTAAGAGATTACTAACAGTAGATATATTTCTACGACTTGTATTTCCTGTGCCGCAGGCCAGCAAGTACATGAGGGAAAAAGGCCCATAATAAGACCAAGGTTTGTAAACTGAGGAGACAGTACATCAATTTTATATTTTTCTGTTTCAAATTATGTGTGTTCTCCCTTATTTGTGGGGTCGTCCATTTTTTTTGATGCAAAAGGCTGTTAATAAATTGCACACAGAAGCAAAATTTTTTTACCCATAGTTGATCATCATGGCCAGGCAGGGTCTTTTTCACAAATGCACCATAATACGTTGCAATATTTCGATGCTCAGAATACTTTTTTAACATGTTGATCTCCAGTTTGATTTCTTCTTCCTCTTCCTTAATAAACAGAAAATATGTGCATATTTGCCAATAGGGTTGGCCTAATACCAACTTTTTAAGCTGATACCAGTAAATCTGATAAAGAATATTTCAACATATACTTACACTTCCACAAAAAAGGATCAAAACCCATGAACAGTTGAAAACCAAGAGATAAATTGCAAACACAGTAATTTCAAATTACACAAGCTACAACTTGTCTATAATGTATCAACAACTTTAATCAACATAAAACCGTGCTTCCTAATTATTTGCTTGGGTAAAAACTAAAAACTGTAAAGACATGTGGTCATGTTTCATTCCCTAACTTAACGAAAGCGAATTTTGTTACTCGTCCTCAGTATTTTATTTAGTGTTGTTTTGACCAAAGTAATTTTATAAAGGAACTTGTACGATGTTCCTTGTTTAGAAAAAAAGCTAACTAACAACTTTCTTTAAACACCTGATAGACAAGACACTAAAATAACTAGATATACAGGTCTACATTATTAACTTGTATGTTAGTGACCATTATGTTAAAAAACATATTTTACCTCTGTAACATCCATAACCTTAATTGCAGCAAGCTGGCCTGTTTTGACATGGCGACCTTTATACACTTGTCCATAGGTTCCATTTCCTACTACTTCAACCAGTTCAAATATCCCAGCAGGTTCCTAAAACACAGCAAATTGTATTTGTTTTGCTAAAAAAGATTTGTCATCAGAATACTAGTGAGTACTTTCTCTACGTTTCATGCAGGCAGAAATGCACAGGACTACATGCAGTGGCGCAACTAATGAGAGTTAAGGGGGGTGGGCAAAAATTCACAGTGCATGTGTCTCCTTGGCAGAATACATCGCAAAACATTTAGTTGTACAAGGCACAGCGTTAGGATGATAACAGATGTTTCTCTGATTCAAAAATCTCCATTGTTACTATCTAATGTGCACTTTCGTTGCTGTATTGGCACTTCGGCATGTTATAAGAAGTTGATCCTTTGTTTCGTCAAGAGCGAATACACAGCGGCATCAAGAGCAAGTGTAATAAGGTGCATTACACACATAGACGTAGATGGAAAGGGACCTGGTATGCTGACAAACCTACACCCCTAGTTGCGTCCATGACTACATGCAATGTTGTAGATAATAAACGTTTAGGGTGCTGTAAATACAAATGGAGAACACTTGTTTGATTTATTGAATAAGCTGTTGATAAAAGGACTAGTAGGGCATTTTTGACCATACCACTCTTTTACATACACTACCACCCATTAAAGGAAAAATATATTTCTACAATGTCGTATGCAAGTCAACCGACGTGTCAAAGTGCAAATTCGGAGAAGTTTGAACAACTTTTTCTTGACCAAAAGGAAGGAACAAACTAGTATTGTACACAGAAAAGAAATTAAAGTAAAAACAACCTAATAGTACTGTATCGATATTGTGGACCTAATTGGTACTCGTCCGTTACTTTTATCCAGTTATGGAAGCATGCTGATTATAATGATCAAAACATGCAATGTGTGGCGTTTTTAACACAGAATTTTACAAAAGCCGTTTATAATGGCACATACTTTCCCTTTTAAACCAGTCACCATAACAACAAATGTTTGTATCCTTTGGGGACAATTATTGATAATAATACATAAGAATGTTCAATTAGAATATCGAATCCAAGTACGTCAGTGTAGTGTCAAGGTGGAAAATAGTAGTTGCCTCATTGGCTTGGGCCTTTTACTGACAAACATCCTTACAAACTTTCCAGGCAAACGACCGCATGTCTGTCATTGTTTCAAGTTTAAACTTAAGATATTTAAAGAGACATCACCTTCTAGTTACAGCATATGTAATAGAGAGAATAAGGTACTTTTAAAAGTTAAATAAATAGTCTTTCATTGTTGTTTTGTTCCTTGCAATTCTGTGTGTCATTCTACCAAAACAAGAAAGTGCAACTGTAAATGAGAGCAAAGTTATTGTAACGTATTATCCTTTACAGCATTATTTAGCAAATGCATCTCGGTTAACACTACGCATTCATGTAAAGCAATATCAACAGCTGGGGCTTGTCTGTCATAAAAATGATGATATCTTTATACATGTTGGGAGGTGTTTTGTGTACGAACAAACAAACATATAAATTGCTGTGCCGCACTGTCTCCTACCTCGCAAAACAGCAAACATATTGAGGTCATTACCACTTAATTTTAATCAGCAAAACGCCCGCATTGACGCTCCAAATAAAAACCCTTTTGTGTGTGAAATACCAGCCAGTTACAAACCGCTGAGCATGGCATCACTTGTGTCGTAAACTCATTAATCGCTCCCTCGCGTCAGGTCGTTTTGCATTTGGGGCAAAACAGTCAGGGTTTAAACACAGATTTGCAGCTGTTAGGGTAAATATTTGACTGATCAGGCCAAAATTTTAAACAATGAAAAGCACCCTACATATGTATATTATTTTAATACAAGCAAAGGGCATGCAAACAAAAAAAATGAATATTTGGTGTTAAAAAGGTAAACATAGGTGAATCCAAATTATGTCTTTATGGAAGGGGACCCATATTTAATATAAGACTTGGAATCGATATTCTGTTCGAAACAACTATTTTACAATAGCCAGTTATTCTACTTAGAACATCCCCAATAATACATTGGCTAGGCTCACTAGATTGACACGTTATCTCAAAGACATTTAGTGAAAATGCAGCTCTGTATAAATACAAGTATAGTTATGCAACTAGGCCAACCTCAATGGTCACAAAAAAAATTGCTGTCTCAAAAAAAGCTTAAACTGGTAATTAAATGTAGTGAACCCTGGTTTTCTTGCCGCATTTAATGCAGTGTTCCACTTCGAAACCGAACTGAGAGAAAATAAACTGAGGAAATATGGGTAATTTTAATGTCACCAAAAGTGTTGCCTTTTGTTTAGATTTTTGTTTTATAATGTAACATTCTGAGCGCATGTCGTTTGTGGCACAATAACCACCATAATGTGTTTAACAACACTGCAATTTAGCTATATTGTTGAACAAAAGAACATCATGAGTGAAAAGGGCCATTATAACATAAATTTGTTCAATTTGTTAAATTAAAAACAAACAAAGTTATTCTGTTTTTTGTGTTGTAGCAGTATAAGTTATGCATTTAAATATGTTTACCTTTTAAGTTTATGACATGTGCTGAAATGTATCAGGAATCAATCACAGTACTTTCAGTAAAAAGTATAGGGTACTAATATCATGCAAACACTGACGCCCACTTACGGGAGGCCGTCTCCCTGTGTATTTGAGGTTTGAGGATCCCGCAATAAAAACTTTTACGTTGGTCCATTCGATTTTAAGCACATGTTATGTCCCGAACTTTGTCTCACCAGCATTATATACAAGTACAACAACTCACAAACATGTAGCGTCATCAACTTGAACCCCAGTGTTAACTTTTACATGTTCACATATGTAACAAAAGCACAATGGTACGAGGAATGTTTGTCAACAACAAAGAAAAATCATTATCGCTGAGTCCCCTCGCTTTGTTTTTGTTTGTTATTTACGATACAATGTCCTTTATTGATAGAGTGAAAACCAAAGTTATTTTACGTTGGTTGAACACCTGATCACCTGATAAGCCTGTCACCCAGACAACGCTCCACAACAGAAATACGCAATTCTTAGGTTTCATTTGCTCCTACCCGCACCTAACTAAGTCAGTTTTGGCACCATATTTTTCCAGTGGGTGTTTACCAACGTTTATTACGACACTACAAATTTAGACAAGAGTCACATTGTTACCCTTGTGTTTGCTAAGCACAAGCTCGATTGGTATCAAAGAAAATGTTGCGCTTTTAGCATGAGTTAACTTCTTATCAACAGGCTTTAAACGAGATTGGAGCTGTTTGTAGATGACTAACATTGAAAAGACGCATTTTGAGCATATTTTCGTTCATATTTTACACAGGTTAAAAGGCCAGTCAGTTAGCATTACATTGTGTTCTGGGCACCACAACTAAACAGCCTTGTGGAAACAGCTTTTGGCAAAATTTGTTCAGCCGTTGAAGATGTATATGGCTTTTTCCACCGTGATAATAACTTTGCTTCTGGTGAGCTTTGTTACGTCACAATGCGCTTTTTAGTAACAAAGTGGTATGAAATGGACAAGTAGAAAGGCACAACTGTATACAGGTGGGTTCTTCACAACCTCCAAGGAAACACTGCACATTGGGCAAAGCATTGCGACTGATGAATTTACGTTTTTGCTACTATACAATGTAAATACGTTCTGCCTCCCGCCGATTTTAGAAAGTGGGCCCCTATTCATGCAAACCTTATGTGAATATGCTTCAATATACTCACCCTAAGGCCAGCCAAATCAATTTCATCTAATCCTCCAGTCATGTTAGTTCTGCCTGCTACTCCATTTTAATTGTCTCACAAAAATTGCCAGGTTAGGTTTTCGCACTAAAATTTCTAAAAAAAATTACACAAGCAATGTTCTTTGTGCCAAATGTTATTGCTAGTGTATTTCTGCAGTGCATTTACTAACATTATGGTTCACTTAAAGTGATTACATTAAAACAAAAATCAATCAACATTATGTTAAGTAACGTAAGTATTAATAAAACCCAACAATAGCCAGTGTAAAAAATGCCACAGATGCAACACCTGTCATTAAAAGGATATGTAACCTTGCTGTGCTTTAGAGCGGCATTCTCAGACCGGGGTGCACCACAACAACCAATAGGGTAAATTAGTATGATGGGGTGTGAAGGGTTTTACCACCAAAAAACTGTAGTCTCCAATAAAATTATACATTGAAGGAAAAGTAATTCAGCAATATTCTTGTGATTTACGTTTTATGACAAGTTGTTTTAAGTTTATACATATGTACTGTGCTAGGTCACAAAATAATAGTTGCTTTACAGGCTTAGGCCTTTTTAAAAATCATTGCTTTACAGCAGTGTTTCTCAAACTTTTTTAGCCCAAGGACCACTTTATCTTTGAATTTTTTTCTGAGGACCACCACACAGAATTCCATTCAAACATGCTCACAAAACAGGAGATTATATACACACATGCCTAGTTAATTCATCTTTTCACAGACCACTATGAGGGGATGGCGGACCACTAGTGTCTGCGGCCCACACTTTGAGAATCACTGCTTTACAGGCTTAGGCCTTTTTTTAACGATTTGCAGCTAACTAGTGACCATTTATTTGACATTGTTTAGATGTGTAATTATCCACAGTTATGGAAGATTTGGAACAGTGTTCTTAACCTAGGTGTGGGCGCTAGGGGGGAACACTTCAAATGCAAAATTTTGTTTCTTATTTTCTCGTCATCCACAAATCCCGCAAGAAAGCACAGAAGGGTACAAGGATACATAAATGAGTGGGTCTAAACAAATCAAATTATGACCCAACAATATGTTTCAACAACTTCTTTTTAGATGTTTGTTGTGTCATAAGTTTATTTTCACATTTTCGCAGAAGACATATGGGCTTAGGTAAAATGGTTGCTGTCGTAATTCTGCAATGGTTTAAGTAAAAACGTAATCTTTTACACAGACTTCGTAATAGATTGATTGAGAGTTGAAGGACACTTAAATTGTGCACTCTCTTAAAACCCTACAATAAGTAAGGGAGGCACGGTAGGAAAAAAATATTCCAAACCACTGATCTGGAAGGCATGGGATAGTTTTAAAAGTTAAAAAACAGACCTCAATTCACTGTTGTATTGTTTCTTTAAATTGAACATGACATGTACTGCAGTACTGTAAGTTAGAAGTGCATGTTTTCATAACGCTGCTATGATTTTCATCACCAATTACAACAAAACACAGAAGTGTCTGTATACAATTCCTAATTTGGGTAACTTTTGTCACACTACAATAGATTGAGGTCAGGGGTAAGAATAGTTGTTAGTCAGAGTTTACTCGATTCAAATTTACCTTAGTTTCTTTAATACCAATTTTGGTCTTGCGCTTGAAAAATAGAAAGAAAAACAAACGTTTAATTTTGTCTGTAGGCGTAAATTTCAGGATCTGGTGTACTTTTTTGACCAAACGCAATAACTCCTACGCCTATCCGAAGACCCCAATGACCTGTATATGTATTAAAGTACCAGTGTTGCCAGGTCAAATTCTCAAAAAAACGCCAAACGCCTCGTCAAAACCAGCCCAACAACCGCCCAAACAAAGTAAATCTAAAACAATCCCAAAACCAGACAATTCACTTTTGTAAATTCTAACAGTACCGAACTTTAACAACATGTCCTTCCTGCCTCCTGATTACGGCTTTCTTAACGTACTCTTCCATTTATTGGTTGGGTTGGACTTGGGGGTCCCGATTGATGCGAGAAGAAAAAATAGAAATATTATTAAAGCAATTTTATTGAAACGCTAAAAATCACAGAAATCGTTTGACACAACAAAACATAAAACCAGAAATATAAAAAAATCAACAATCTGAAAAACTGTCAATTTATAAAGACTTAACATCGTCTGCCTGTTTCTTACATGTATTGCGTAAAGCGATCGAACATTACAGCTGTAGGCACGAAACTATTGCAACATATTTTTTACGCCAAATAGCCTTTCTTAGGTCAAATAATGTCGCCGTTTGTAAAAATATACAAAGTCTCCGATTTGTCATTTCGATTTAGCTATATCAGAACAGGTTGTCATTCCGATTCAGCTAGATCGGAACGGAAATGTCATTTTCATTCCGATTTTTTTAGCTAAATCAGAACAGGAATGTCATTCCGAGAGTGCCATTCCCATTAGGGGGCGATTCACAGATTGCGCACGAAAGGCTGACGCGTATGAAGGTTAACATATACATGAAGGTCACTGGGATATTGTATAGATGACGAAGATATGACGCGTGGTCATGAAAGTATGCCAGATCCCAAAAGTCTATGTTTACACTTAAAAAGAGGTACGTTTAATCCTTTCAGCCAATGAAATTTTCCCTCAAATAAATACAAACTTAGGTCTGGTGTACTTTCTTGACCAAACGCAATAACTCCTTCGCCTATGCCAGTGGTTTCCAGCCTTTTTTGATGCATTCCCCTTTGCTTCTTTTGAAACTTTACGTTCCTCCCCTACTAAACAAAAAGCGATAAAGTAATATTAAAAGGTTTGGAACCACTGGTTTACTTAAAAAAATACTACAGTGCTCTTAAACAAGCACTTAATTAATTATAAAGTGCAAATTCCTTCCCTTCACTCAAGCCTATGCAAATACTCCAATGACCGANAGAAAGTACACAAGGTGCAAGCATAGGCTTTTACGTTGTTAAAGTCGCCGATTGCGTCGTTCCGAGGTACCCCCCTTTGGGGGTCCCTCACAGACAAACCACTGACGGTGTTGTTTTGAAACTTTGAGCGAACTCTTACGAGGGATTACTTTTCCCATCGCACTTGGTCCCATTGTCCGCAAACAATCCGTTGTGACGTCACAATTTGACGAAAACCTCTTCTTTTAAAGCGTCGCTGGGTGGCGCACGTGACGTAGTGCAGACCCCCGAGGATGGACCTTTCCAACGACGCCAAGATCATCGCTCTGCGCCTTCTATTTTTTGCGCAGCGGGGTGGAGAAGAAAGTACACAAAGTGAAAGCATAGGCTTTTATGTTGTTAATGTCGCCGTTTGTGTTGTTCGAGGTACCCCGAACTTGGTCCAATTGTCCGCAAAAATTAACTTTTACTTAATTGGAGACATGGTCCGCGGTATTTCGCGACTGTTTGTTGCTGTTTTTCGCCGTCGCAGGACAATCTACGACCAGACAGGAGCTGCACACGGCACGTAACCCCACCCCCAAAGCGTGGAACGTTTTCTCCAATAACCAGAATTTTTGCAAAATTTCCATAAATAGCTCAACCTTGCCCAGTCATCACAAAATGGCGTTTTTTACGCAAAGAGATTAACCTGGGATATAAAAGTGTTAACGTGGTGAGTCAGATGCACCACAGACGTTTGTTAATACAAAACCTGAATAACCTGCAAATGAAGGTTTAGTGTTTTGTGATCTACCCTAACGCACAACCATTCACAAAAGGGACGAATTAAAGGCGGTTATTCAAGGAGAATCAATTCGTTACGCCCCAGAACAGAAAAGTACAAACAGAGCTGAGCTAAATAAAAATATATCGTTAAAACTCAAAACACATCTTAAACACGTCAAAATGGACCAATTATTGAGACGGGAGACATAAAGCGCCAATACGCGCAGTTGGGCTCACTGGGCTGAGGGTGAAAATAAACTTGGAAAAGCGACATAACGAAAAAAGTATTAATTGTCTAACGTCCGAAATCGAAACCTTGACAGGTCAGAAAGTTTGGCGGAGTGTCACAAACAATTATACACGGAACGAGAAAGTTCAAAATAAAACCGCTACTACATCCAAACTATAGCAGCGTTTGGACTTTCCTAAATTCAGGCGAAACCGATAAGAAAATTAGAAACAGAAATATTATAGAGGCAGAGTTTTTAAACGCTCTGCGCGGCCTGAGTAAAAACAAGTCCCCTGGACAAGACAGTTTTCCAGTTTATTTAGCTTTTGGGAAAACCATAAAGATATCTACATGGCGGCATGGAGCCACTCGATAGCGAACGGTAGTTTGTCCCCTTCGCAATCTAAAGCCGTAATAACTCTTCTACCTACAGCAAACAAGGACCTTCTCCAGTCAGGCAGTTACAGGGCCATATTATACATTAAAATGCAGACTGCAAAATTGCCTCTAAAGTTGTAAACAATCGATTCCGAGCGGTTTTAATTATCTGAACTTATACCTTATCTGATCAAAATAGCTTCTTGGCGAACCTATACATAACAAATAACATTCGACTTTTGTTCGACATTATAAACAGCAGCGGCCATCAAATATTCCAGGTGCACTTGTCCCTGGAAATTTTTAAAGCGTTTGGAACTTTATGTTTTCAGGGTTGGAAGCCTTCGGTTTCGGCCCAACAATTGTCAAGTAAGTTAAATGTTTTACTGTTAACTCTTAGTCGGTAATAATCAACAACTGCCTCCTATCAGCCCCCACATAAAGTCGAAAGAGGCGTGCAACAAGAAGACCCTTTGTGTCCCACATTATTGTGTAAGTCTAGAATGCCTTGGAGTAATGCTAAAGTTTCAGATGTTAAAATTCATGGCAAAGAATATACAGTCTAGATGTTCTCCGATGACACTGCTTTGTTTCTGTCCGGTATAGCGACGGCGATTTTCACGAAGCTTTTAATATAACCACGGATTTTAGTAGAATGCCGAGTTGTGAAGTAAGTATGGCTAAATCAATCGCCTTTTTTGTCGGTTCAAGGCCCTTAATCGCCATAAACCTATGGAATAAGTCAAGCTGTTGTAGCATACTGACAACATAAAATACCTGGAAGTCGAGATCCCAATAACGACCTCCAGTGATAATAAAACTGCTTGAATCAATTTTTTGCCGATTCTACACGGTCAAAGTCATTGCAAACCAGTGGTCAACAAGGGGCCTTTCCCTACCCGGCAAAGTTAAATTAATCAAAAGCATGTTAGTTGCAATGTTGATGTTTAAACTAATATCTAAAACAACAAAATATCTAAAACAACTATAAGGCTTATACTTTACCGCTTTCTGTGAGGATTAGGATGGAAAAGAGTAAAGCGAGCGATTTTATGCGCCAGTATTGAAGAGAGGGGTGCGGGAATGATAAACCTGGAAAATTATATTCTGATGGTGTCGTTGAGTTGCAGCGGCAACAGTGCCACGAGCCGTCTAGCGGCAAGCCAATCAGACCAAATTGGCCACAGATATACTAGTTAAGAGCACCACAGTACTGCGACAGGCGTCGCCATTAAACTAGGTCGCCTGTTTTTCCACAATATTCCAGAAAAGGCCAATTTGAGAGACATATTATTGCAACACATGTCGCAACCTAAACTAGGTCGCCGGTTCATCCACAATAATCTAGAAAAGAGTCAATGAGAGTGAGAGAGTCACATTATTGCTACACACGTCACAACCCAAATAGGTCGCCTGTTTCTTCTAGAAAAAAGCTAGCACATGTACATCTATAACCGTTCAATTTCCGGCTGCACGTTATTCGTGCTAAAACACAGACTAGGTGCCAGCTAGATGGACCAGAAAACGAAGAAGCCAGGCTGTGACATTGGGATAGGTGAAATAACATGGAAGCTGGACTGCGACACTCTGTCAGGCGACTGTAAATAGTTAGAGTGCGAGCGCCTCCGCAAGGTTAGAGTTAGTTAAAATACTCAGCGCGTTGTCGACGGATAAGTTATTCAGGAAACCTTATTTGTTCCATGTATAAGCCCGTAGAAACCAGTCAAGCAATAAACTTATAGGTTAGAATATAAGCGATTTAATTAGATATGATTCAGGGTAGGGGTTGGCAATCGGTTTTTATGTTGTTAGTCTATTGTATGTAAATTACTAATGACTGTTATTGTTTTCATGACATTCTCTTTAAATATGACCTCTATTTGAATAAGCTGTTAATTGCAATTAAATACTGGAAATATGCTTAAATGCTGAAATCTGAATAAACCAACGATGTATCAAACGGNGGAAGCCAGACACCTGAAAAAGTAATTTGCAGTTTTGTTTCAACCATTTTAGTTACTGAATAAGTTCTAAAATATTGTTATCTATTCAAAAGGGTGCCTAGAGGTGGGAATAAATTGGTGGGAAATGATGTCTCTTCCAATGCAAATAGAATGCCTCTTGTTGATTCAAAAGTGTAGAAAAGTGTAATTTTTGTTCATTGTTTCCGCCCAATTTTAAAATTACGTTATTAGAACGTAAATCATGGCGTTATTTTACGTTGTGCAATGACGTCAATTATACGTTTACCGAAACGTTATTTTTACGTAAAAGTGTCGACCCCAGACGACGTAGATGCCACATTGGAAATTACGTTGTTCAATGACGTCATTTATACGTTCATTTAAACGTTATTTTTACGTAAAAGTGTCGACTCCAGACGACGTAGATGCCACGTTGGAGATTACGTTGTGCAATGACGTCATTTATACGTTCACCGAAACGTTATTTTTACGTAAGAGTGTCGACTCCAGACGACGTAGATGCCACAATGGAAATTACGTTGTGCAATGACATAATTTATACGTTCACCTAAACGTTATTTTTATGTAAAAGTGTCGACTCCAGACGACGTAGATGCCACGTTGGAATTTACGTTGTGCAATGACGTCATTTATACATTCACCTGAACGTTATTTTTCCGTAAAAGTGCCGACTCAAGGCAATGTAGATGCCATGTTGGAAACTACGTTGTACAATCAGGTTACTTCACGACCAATACGAAACAAGTAATATGGATGATGATGAATAAAATCCAAATAGCCTGAAGCTGTGCAAAAAGAATGTACAATATAAATTTTACTTCAGAAACATCAGCTCAATGCTCAAATACCTTAAACAAACACCATTACTTTACCAAGGTAGAAACGTAACCACAATAAGTGGTATAATTAAACCCCACAGCCACACTCACCAAAAATTTGTCCTGCAGTGACCATTGGTCGAGCCGCAGCAAACCGAACAACACCCTCAAATGACCCTTTCCAACGCGGTTGTAGTAACGCGCTATAAATTTAACAACGATGCGCTTTTTGACCAAACTAATATAAGTTTATATGCTACTGTACAATAGAGTACAACTGTAAATGGGAGCAAAGTTATTTTAACGTATCATTCTTTTTTACAGCTTTATTTCGCAAACCAAATTCGGTTAACACTACACAAGTACAGCAGTGGTGTAAAATCAACAGCTGGGTTTCGTCTGTCACAAAAACATGACAATCTCTCTATAAATGTTGGGACCTGGGAGGTGTAGCGCGTACCATACACAACTATATACAGTAATATGATCATAAGTTTAAGTGACATAAAATGGTAGAAAGAGTAGAATGTCCTCCAGCTACAGCATTTGCCTAGTGACATAGACATGAAGTATCAGGGTATATTTCTGTCTGCAAAACATGTGGATACTAATGGATTTTTGGACCCTGAGGAAGCTTTTTATTTGGAAAGATTGTAACATAGCTCCAGCGCGTC
>QXVZ01003735.1:0-14538 GCA_008931825.1 Phallusia fumigata
ACCACAAGCGATGCGGCCTTCAGCTCCGAAATAGCGCGCCATCGTGCGGCGCAGATCTTTGTCGTTCGAGTCTCGCCTGGTGACGCATTAAGAATGTTAAAAATGATTTAATAGACAAAAATAGCGCTTGCGCGAATGGGCTGAAGTGTACAGACATGAAAAACCTGATTGGGATTCGTTCTAGGGATCGTCCGGGGTTGTAACCCCGAGAAAAAGATTTTTCTTCGAGGTTAGGCATGGAAAACTTGCATGAAAGTGCAATTTTGAGATAGAAAGAAGACGAGGTCAAAAAAGTGCGTATTGAATGGAAATCTTAAAAAAAGGCCATGAAACACTTTTTAGGCCATTTAGGGCACTTTTACTTGATTGTGCGAGTTTCTGCCACACAAGATAATTTTTTTAAAGTGTACAAACTGAAAAACTGGTAGAAATTCTTGTGTGTCCAAATGCAATTTTGACAACCAATTCTTGAGTTAAAGCGAAACAGGGCTAAAACCAAATAGTTTCCACCAAAGCCAATCCACAACATCTACTTACACTGATGCGAACGGATCAGCACTCCTGTTCGACGAAGATTCATGCAAAAGGTCGATCACGGGAATGTTGCTGGAAGCTTCACTACTGAACGAAGATTGGCGTTTGCGTCGCTTCAATTTCATACCGCCGCTAGACGGCCTACCACGCCCCCGAGTACTACTCGGCTTCGGCGGCACGACCTGGTCTTTACGGGGTCGACCTCTTCGTCGCTTTGGCATTTCTTCAACACTGTTCGTGGTATTGGTTTTTAAATCTCATTTTAGTGCGGTAATTTACGAATACATTCATTAAGTTTTTTGGAGGTAGCTTTTTAAAATGACAATTTGTGTGATTTAATGGAACGAAATAAAAAGCGTTTGTCAAATACTATTACTTATGGGAACACAAGATATGGACTTTAAAAGGAGCTTAATTTAAAACACAACTGCCGTATATAATGCAATGTATCCACTATTCACTATATACAAGTTCTTTGTCAGTTATGTATTTCATTAAACTGTTGCTATTATCTGACATAAGCGCAGTCAAGGTTAACTTTCCGGCGATTGTATTTACTAAACCAAAGTATCATTGTCCTGACTAGATTGCCGATACAGCTAGCCTTGGTTTGAAATAGTAGACAACTAGATAGACTTCGGTTACAAGTTTACCTGGTGGAAGTTTCTGAAGACTTAACGGAGCTTCGCCGTGACCCAAAAGAAAATCTACACAGTAAACGATAACTGAAATGAATGTAAAGCAAAGTGCAAGGGACCTAACCGAACCAGACCCTGAATCAGACCTGGACATTGTACGGTCCTTTGGTTGACTCTGACCGGCCCGTTTAAGCCAATTTTAAAACATTTGTAGAAATTCAACCAGCAAACGTTTTTTAGAAATTAAAAAATAAATACGTTCAATGTTATGCAGAACTGAGTCGAGTCTTTTGGCCCTCACAATGTTTCCTCTTTTGCATGGGGCCCAATGGAACAAATAGCTGCTTATCCCTAAATACTTGAGGTGAACAAAGACGTGTTTGTCTCAAAGCAAAACTTCTCTAAATCCAGTCAAACTGTAGCATGAATCGAAAAGGCAAACAAAACTTTGACTTACCTGTCAAATATATTGTCGTGGGACGAGTCATGAAAGTTGTCCAATAAACTTTTTGTGGACCATTCGCCCTAAAACACGAAATTTCTGAATGTTACGGATAACTTGCCGAAATAAGAAAGCAACAAAAATAAGAAATTCGTTTTCCAGCTGTTGTTACCTCAAGCAAGTACCCACGAATAAACATAAAAACCGATCCCATTTTCCAAACATTTTTATTTTTTAGATGTAATTTCATAAAAACGTATTAAGTTTTGATGGTCAACACAAAAATCACCAGCTCAGTCGATTCTTTTTTCTTCTTCGGTGTGGGGGATCCACCTTGGTCACCAGGTGCGCTTCGCTTGAGCGGGGTTGGGGAGTCACTGCAACAAAACTGCCGATGTTATTTGCTTCTCGACAACATACTTGCAGACTCTACGATAAAAACAAGTACTGAACCAAATCTGGACAGTTTGTGATATATAATCAGTCGCAACTTGCAACCCACAGGATTTTACAAGATTGGGAAATACAACTCAGGTTTTACGCTGTGTGAAACACGATCGAGTTTCAACAGTTGTGATACTTTCGACTAAGTCAAGGCCATTAAATTTAGCGTAAAAGGGGCCACTTAGCGAAAGACCAACTTGGGCACAATTTTTACACAGTAAGTAAACAATGCCGAAGATGCAACAAAATATATTGTTACGTTCATACAAGCTAGATCTTGTGATTCCCTGTAGCCTGATTTCTTGAGTCGCGCTTGATTAGCCGACTTTTGCAAGTTAGAACATACCGACGGGTATTTTCATTCCACTGCATTTGGTTTCACCTTATTTATACAAATCTCATATACTCCAAAAATCGTACTATGAACCCCGGGTTCGAACCACTAGGCTAAAATGACACGTGAGTATGCCCTTTTTACACAAACTTTTGCAAAATGTCACATCGCGAAACGTAGTAGCGAGTAGCGACACACGGTGCAAATTATTACAGCTGCGCAAAGTCTCACCTTAAAAGAACTGAGCCATGACGTAGATCCATTGACGCCAGCAGTTCGTCATTGATTAATCCACAGCCTGGTACACTTACTGATGGGGGGACGGGAGGGGAGCGAGTGCGGAGTCCCCAACTCATCTTGGCTTTTTTAGTTTCACTCCCACACTGAAATCTGTCCGAAGATAAGGTTGTAATAACGTATCTGCTGCAGATCGTCCTGAACTGATTTTCATAAACTGCGATATTTGGGATACGGACAAACCGAAACGTGATGTGCCGTTAAAACTGAAAGTCTGCTCGGTTCGCCTCAAGTCTTTGAGATATAGCTGCGCTTGTAGCCTTGACCCTATGTACATGGTTTTAAGTTCAAAACCTCGTGGTTTTAAACTTAAGGGCGGCCCAAGCGGACCTGCAGCTTTAGACTTTTCTGATTTTTATTCCAGATGTTATTTTTTTGCATGCCTCAAAAAAATTTAGGCACTTTTTAATGTTTACCTGTGGTGTGAAAACATATTACTGCAGGATAAAGTGGTGTGCAGGTGCAACATTGCGCAGACTATGCAAAGGACAGATTTTCTAAAACTGTCTTTCCTTACTGATCAACAAATATCAGAACCTTTACAAAATCATCTGCACAACTTAGTAGCGGTAGTAAAAAAATTGTAACTGGCACAACCATTTCATACAATCTACTGCAACATGACAAAAAAATTATCGAGTTATTAAAATCTTATTGAAGCAGTATTCTAATTTCAGATACACTCAGTATTTGACACAAACGACTACGGTTCAGGTTTGGATGTTGTAAAGTTGAAAACAAAATAATCTACAAAAAGGATCAAATTACCTGGTTTTATTATTTTGTAGTGTTTCTAAAACCCTGTCTTTTAGTTGACTTCTTGTTGATGCTTCATGGACAAGCTATAAGAAACATATTATATGTTCACAGTAAAATCACAACACTACCACAAATTAACTTAAACAACACAACGCTTGCTAAAGACTTACATCACCAAGTTGCAATGACTCCCAGTTTTGTGCAAAGAAAGGCATAATCGCACCATAGAAGTCATAGTATTTCACTGTTTTGGCAATCGTAATATTGTACAAGACGAGATGAACAACATCCACCCTGAAAAGTCAAATCTGTTTAGACATGTTTTCTCACAGGTAATTTTACTAACTGATTACGTGATTGGTAAAAACATGCCACCAGCAAAAGTACAATATTGTTACATACCATCTCATTGGTAATCTATGCACATATTCTTCCCCCTCATTGCATAGGGCACACACAAAGATATAAAAGCGGTCTCCATAAAGAATGGGAGTTTTTAAACATTGGATGCAAGCTGAAATATACAGAAGATAAAGTATAAGCAAGGTAGTTACGCTAAAAACACAAAAAGCTTACCTTCATGAAACCACTGTTGGCATCTGCAACACTGAAGCATTTTCAAGTACCAATCACCAGGACCACCACAATAACAATAAACCTAAACAAGCACAAATTTTAGGTGGGAAATTGGATAACAAGCAGTCCTTTTTTAGGAAATAAACATACCTCTTCAGTATTGACTTTGTGTCCTTTACACCATGACAGTGAAGAAATGTCATAGGGCAGAATTTGTTTCATTAATTTTAGTGCAGCAGCTTCAAAAAAACGAATATGCCATTAAAATTAATTCTGTTTTTGACAAGCAGTATTTTTTGCAAACAAAAGGCAGCAACTCATTATTTGCAAAACTGGCATTACCTGCTGGGCCTTCAGACTCAGCACCTCCCCTTTTAGCTACAGCAGCAAATATACAAGTTCGGCATTGCCAGGGAACATCTTCCTCATGTAGTACTGAGGTATCAATGGAAGGAGCATGACATTGCTGATGATATCCTGAAAATTTAACATTTATGTGTATATTCCATTAAGGCCAGCATTCTTTTACAACGTTGCCTACTTCATATTTAAATTTATGATGCTGATGTACATAATTATCTTACAAAGATTTTTCTTATTTCAGATGCCAGATACAATGTGTAGAGTATAAATTGTAACTTTAAATGAAAACAGATTTAAACAAAAGATTTGGGTAGTCAACATATATATTTTTTAAAGTAGTATTTGCAAAAAAACAATAATATACCTTGTCCACATTTATCACACAAAACTATTTCATTCGGAGGATCAGATTTTCCATCACGACACAATGTGCAAGTAACATCAGAGTCTAACTCTTCTTCAGAATTGACTTTTGCATTATCATCATCATCGTCATCGTCACTCTTGCCATTGTTCAGTAACTGCATGTCTTTGAAGTGGACTGCAGATATCGACTTGTCCTCAAATTGCACATGGCACTGATGCTTAAGGTCATCAACCTTCAACAATCATGAACAAATTTAGCTGAAAAAAGAAATAAACTGTAAGGCAACTATGCTATTGTGGACAGCATAAAAATCTAACTAAAATGTTTTCGTAACCTATTTCATTAATCTTTACGGCAATAATTTAAACCACAAACCCATTAGATCTAGCCATGGTGAACAGCATTACAACTTTCTTTTCTTCATAACTTTATCCTCCTTTTGGTAAACATCAAACCATGTTTTTAGCCCAATAAGTCAATACATTCGTTACCTTAAAGTAGCCTCATTTTTAATTACAAATAGGTGAATAGTTTTTACTAATTTTACTAATTTTACTAAAACAGCTACTAATTTTAACTTTACTTACTTTATATACGGTTCCCAAATAGTAAAGGCCATCAGACCAGCGAGCAAGAACATCACTGCCCTCTTTAAAAATGCCAAACATTTTTCGATACAAAGCTGGCTGGACTTTCATTCTTGAGATGTGGTAATAGCTTTGCCCAGTCTTATCCTTCATAGGGCTTGACTCTGGAGTTTTTATCTTGCTTGCATTAGGGGAACCAAAGCAAGAGTTGTTTGTCAGGCCATTGGTGTGCTTTAACGGTGAGAGGCTTTTGTTTCTTAGATGTTTAATAGAGTGATCTTGAAATAGGTGGTGGATGTCATTTTTCGATTTCTGTACTCCAGTACTGGTTTTAAAGAAGTTCCCCAGGTCTTTGGTATTCACAGATGCACCAAGTTTGGTATAACTTCCAGACTGAAACACTGATAATGGCCCATTGAGCTTGGTGTTTTGGGATACATGGTTTTCAAATATGGGTTGGGTTTTGCTTGGGGTCAATCCACCAGCTTTACTTCTGACCATACTGGATATGTTCTTGGTGTAAATTTTACTATGAACAAAATTAAAGTTTGAAGACCTACAGAAAAAAAGAGATAGAGTTAACTTTTTCCCTTATACCTAATTGAATGCGGTTTCAAACATCATCTGAGATGTAAAATTTAAAATAGATTTTCTAATTTTTTGTGCACAAGTGAGTTTGGTCAAGTTTTTCTACCGACAACAAACGCTAAATTAAAAAACAACGTTTTAGTTCAAGGGGCATTTTATTATCACGAGTACCGCCACAATCAAGCTGAGCTATCGTGCATGTAGGTCCACGTCCATGGCCTATTCTATTATGTACTAATGCATATTGATTTGCATGCAGCAGAAAGTGCAATCACGGAAACAGCATTAGCGACAAACTCAATCGGAAAAATGTTACTGTTTTTCTTTATTTAGAATGTTTTTACTGAAGCAGTTTCTACGCTACTAGACAGAGTACACAACATACGTCATTTAAGATTTTTGAACTCCTTTTTTTTCAGTAAAACCAGCATTCAAACAACTTCATGGTCATAAAAAAGTGAAGAATATCTCGCGCCTTTCGAGAAAAATAGACTCGTCGCAGCCATAATCACAATTTCTAAACAAAATATAAAAAAAATTTAATTTGTACAAATAAATACAAATATAAACAAATTACAATTTTATTTAGGGTATGTGATAAAAATCAGCCTGAATTCAGACATTATCTCACTATTTTGCAACCATCCGCACAACGCAAAAATTATTAACACAACCAAGACCCTTTTTGAAGTAACGTGGAATTCATGCTTTTCAGTAAAATTCTTTCTGTACTTTTCTCACCGACAACTAAATCAGCTGTCTGTGTTTCGCTGCTACAGTTTTATAAAGTATGCAGAACCTTTGTAGCATTCGCCTTTGTATTTTTACCTGTTTCTTCTCTTGTGTGTTACCAGAACAATCAAGTTAGATGAAAAACGTCTTTCCTTATCTTCTCGCATGGTGTTTAATATTAATGTTCAAAAAACAACACCGAGATAAGGGACCCCAAAATTATTGCACCGGCCTTACAAGGGGTAAATACGGTTCCGCACGTCGGGAGATAAGGGACCCCAAAATTATTGCACCGGTCTTACAAGGGGTAAATACGGTTCCAACTTCAGGCAAGACCAGTTGTTGTGTACATTTCAGTGATATAATGAAACTCCTAAGGCACTCAAGTCCTTTTTATCGATGTCAAAATTAAAGCAANCGTTTTCCCATATAAGAGCCCCTAAATCCTGCGAAAGTTTATGTGTTTTGAAACTTTTAACCGAGGTGAGTCATCATTTTAAAACCATTTTTAAAAGAAAAATACAAACAATTACAGTCATATACTAAGCATGATTCAGTACCACATTGGCCTGGTTGTAAATCGGTCTCTATTACAGAGAGATAAGTCAAGTGTCAATCACAAAGCAAGTTCAAGGGTTACCCGTGACTCTAAACAGTCGACGGTTACCTTAGCATAGTTCCGCAGCACTTCGTAATCGCTCTGTGTGAGGAACTGGTTGTAAAGTACTCCTTCGCGAAACGAGAGTCGGTCACGCTCCATCGCCCACAAGCGGATCTGATCGGCCAGCGTCGGAGGAATGACTGGATCCTTCCAAAACACGAATAAAAAACCTATTTAGGTACATGCACATTGACGATTTAAAATAGTCTCGTCTCAATAAGATACAAGCTAGTACTTCTGCTGCTCTGTGACATTCCTGATGATAAACAACAGCGTTTGTCGAAACGTAGCAAAACACAAGTGCTGGTTTGTAATTTCTTTTGTTGAAAAAAACTTATTCCGCCGTAAAATAAAAAAAACGTGAGAACAGCACAAAATCTCACGTGTTTAAGCATGTCTGCATGGGCATTAGCTTTTATGTAATGCAGAATTTGATCCGCAGTGATTCCGTTCACTACAGCTGTTTGAACACTTTCTCTTGTCAACTGGAGGACACACACATTTGGAAACCTGATCACAGGAAAAAGAATGCCAGGTTTTGCCGTTGTCAATGAAAAGTACCACAGGTCACAACTTTTAACAAAAATTAATCGTTTTGTTATGTTGCAGTTCCAGTTAAACATTAAAAGTTTTTTTATCTCACAGACCAACAGAAACGACCAAATGCAATATCTTTACCGGTAAATCATTTCACAGAAAAGTGACAAAATCGCGTACTGCAGTTCAGACTCTGAAAAAAACAAACAATTTAATTTAAACGCTAAAACCGAAGCCACAGACAAACAATTGACGAATCTAGCGGAAAACAGAAACAAATGACAAATCAAAAGCAGGAGAAACCTGTGTAAGCATAAACTCGCGAGTTTGTTTCAGCGATGATGAATCCTTTATTGCCTGATGACGTACCCGTCGTTGCACCTGCTCCAGTTTTGTTGACAAGATTGATGGCAAGATGTGTTGGGTAAAACCGACGTGATGTTCTCTGAAATTTTTGTCCAAGATCAACACATGTCCAATAAACTGGCGAACTATTATTAAACGCTACAATCCGAAGTTTAGTTCCGCACAAGAAAATACGCAACTGGGACTTGCTAGGAAGATTGCGTCCACGATTTTTTTGTTTTGCGATAAGATCAAGTTTTAAAAGTATATTTAACTTTATAAAACGCAATGTACTATCGAGGGGAAGGCAAACACAATTGTTTTATCTTTGCAAACCTACAAGCATGACATACCAAAACTCACCGACAAGGATTACTCACACAAACCTGTCACACTGCTCAGTTTTTTAGTTACAATATTTGTTCATGGTGGGCATTTCCAACAATGACGCTTACTGAACTAATTCAAACAAGTTTAATCTGGTCACTCTAACTATTTCAATTATAAGCCAAAAGTTGAGTCTTTGTCCGTCATAACGTTCTGCGAGAATTCTCAAATTCAAATTATACGTGGTTTATGTTTAAACAGGAGATGAAATGAAAAAAATCCATAAAACACGTTCTATGGGTAAGGTAGTGACAATTAAATTAAAATTCATCGCATACAAAACTGGAGGCAATATGGTGGACGGTTATCGGTCTTCAGTCCTCACTGTTTTGGAATAGGCAGGGAGTTTATGGAATTCGATTTAAACTGGTACCAAAATGGACAAATTTACGTCCTGTTTGACGTGTATAGTACTAAATACAGAGCGCTCTAAAACAAGGAAACCCCGCCAAAAACAGAATGTGCGGTCAACCTAATTGCGTTATTTGCGAATGACGGCAGACAGTTAACGACGGTATAGGTTTTGTCCGTGAAAGACAGTTCTTCTGAACCAGTTCTTACCTTACGTTGCATAATTAAACCCATTTCACGAAAGTGCTGAAGACAAAGTAGTACATGTCCATCGCGCCCATCAGTAGGAAGGTCCTGCCCAACAAAAATATCTAAATTAGGTGTCAAAATGTATGTATTATTAGTGAAGAACTGTCAAAAATGTTCAATGCAAAGTTTAAATGCAATCTTTTGAAACATCTTACCTTGCCTACAGATGAGAAGCTGAGTTCAAACAGAAACCGAAGGATTGACACCAGGTTCATTCCACGGTCTCTCACCCAGTTAAGATACTCAAGAACAAAAAACCAAACCTGAAAAATGTATCATCCTTAACATCATATGTAACAGTTTGTTTTGGTTCTAATTGACATGATAATAAACCTGTGAAGCAGTATCCAGTAGTAGAAACTGAAAACCTTTGGCAGTAATTATTGAATAACTTCGTCCGTTTTCTTCACCCTGTCTAACATTAAGAAGAAAGGTTTAGTAATTTACAAGTCAAGTATAAAAAGGTTCAGACCACATCCACAATAGATTTTTCTTCACATTTTCATGCACCTTTTTTTCAAGTATTGTCTTAAAATTGCTCAAATATTTTTGGCTCGCTGATAGTTTTAGTGCAATTGCATCACTGCAAATTTTTTTTTAACAAGAGCAACAAACTCAACACAAGTCACCTGAGTTGTTTGGGGCTATACCACATAAATTACATATATTTTAGGAAATGAACATTAACAAACAAAGGTCAAAAGTACACTATTCCGTTCTGCTGACAACTAAGCATCTTATTTTATTGCTTGGGATACTATAATGTTACAAATATAAGACACAAAACAATTTTAGATGTCACAATTTTATTCTTTTCATTTAAAATATTCTGCCTTTGACCCCTTGCAGTTGCAGTTTTGCATATTGGGACATGCCAACTACAGGAAAAAAGCCTTAAACATTCATGTGAGAGAAACAAAGCATTTAAGGGTTCATGTTATCATTTTGTGAAGATATTGCTCAAATACCAAAAATCAATTTCAGTGCTTAGCCTTGTATCAAGCATCTAAAACTTGGTTGGTACTAAGTACTTGGGAACTAACTCGGCTCAATCACCGATAGTCTTTAACATAACACATGCTTACCTCATTAAACGGGATTGTAAAAGTAGATCTTTTAAGTCTTGACTGATGACTGCATTGGACTCTGATCCCACAAGGTAATGGAGCAAAACTTCCCATCTCTCTGCTGCATATTTTTCAAGAGCATTTTCATCCTTGACATGTCTATCAGGTTCCAGGTGTTCTGTGCTTGACCAAGCTTCACCACTGCATAAAATAAAAATGCACAGAAAATTCAAAAGCAGAAAATCTACCCAAACCTAAATTTATACTGTTGTGATAGTGAATTTGCTTTTAAATAAAAATTTGCTGTGTCTCACATCAGTTTCACTTGATCACACTTAGTTCTGTGCACGCAAAGTTACTATAATGCCTGCAGTAGACCATATTAATCCGTTAAAAACAAATTGCTTGTTTGGAAACAGCAAACCATGTATGTATCACAGTAACAATCTCAACAGAAACATACCCCCCAACAAGAGCTTTCTTTAGATTTCGCCTGAATACAGAACTTAAAGTAAAGGTTGATGACAAGCCTCCTTGAAGCTGGGACTCATTCCATACATGTAAATCACAAAGTGCTTTGATGGCATGGACATGGTCTCTGCAAAACAAACCGGTTATTTTAGGGCATAAACATTTAGAAGAAAACTTACTGTTTTGCATCACTTGTAATCCATGAAAGGGCTGCTGCTTTTGTAATTGGCTGTTCAACAAATAGGACCCGCATAACATAGTACTTGGCCAGTTCTGGCAACTCTCTACAAAAATGGCATAAAACACTTTATTTTTTTCGTTGCTTACTATTTTCATTTGACACCAACCAGCACAATTTGGGTTAAAAACTACAGACAACCACTAAGGTACTGATTTCAAAACATTTTTTTATTTTTAAATGAATGGTTCATTTTTTTACATATACCTGAATACTGCCATACATGTTGCAGGATGTTCATACAGGGAGTCCAGCAAAACAGGTGGTAGGCTGCACAAATAGTCATGCAAGTCTTTGCACTCAAGCTTAACCCTTTCAACGCTATTCATTACCAAAATGTGACATGTCCTGCTGTGAAGCCACAAATGGTAAAGAACAAAGATAAAAGAATATTTCAATGTAATAGCATGTAAAATACAACATTAACATCTAAACATTCTTTTAACAAACTAGAATAAACATTTTACATTGTCACAAGAAATTCCAGAAATCTGAAACAGAGCATTGACCAAAGTTTTTTATCAATGCTTAAAATTATCAGCCTTATTGCACACATGTAGCAGCAATACAGTTTGCAACAATGTTCTTATTCAGTCTCGAAAAGAATATGATAACGTCAGATCTTTGACAGCATGTTTTTCTGGAGCTTGCTTGTGAGCCAGATACAAAAATCCAATGCTGCTTAAAGCACTCACCAAGAAGATGACATCAAACCATCGGTGATAAAACTGGAACTGTAGAGCACCCAAAACTTCAGTGATGATTGTTCTGTATGATTCCGGCATGTTCATTCTCATAAGCAGCACAGATGATACAAAATACATGCCCATAATTTGTGCCAAGCCCATGACAATAATGTTGGAAGACTTGCTACTTGAGATAGCATAGAAAAACTTGGTTAATGTTATCAACAGGCCACGGATAGAGGTGACTATCATAACTCCAACCAGTATAAATGAAACATGTTGGGCCCAGAAAGCTACATCAAACTCAAAACCAAGATAGTGTACTAAGATTTCAATGCCTTTGGTTACTGGGTCCTTTTTTCCAACCCTATTGAACACAATGTTTATAGTGCACATGAAAATTTTCCACATGCAATACAGTGAAAAAAAGTAGCCCATTATGTTGAAGTACCTTCCCTTTAAAGTCTTTGAGTATTCAATCCTATGCTTTGTGGCATGAAGGTCAACAGTTTCCAAAAAAAGTTGCCGACTGAGTTCCTCATGAATGTTGACATCCTGCTGCAGCTGAGGAATGTTTTCACTTGGAATAGGAGATGGGGCTGTCGCTGTTCGAAATCTTGACCAAATGCTGCCACTTGGTGGTACTTCAGAGCCTCGTTGCATTGCAGCAGTTCGCTTTGCGATTGCAATCCTTTTTTTCATACTGATGATCCGTTCGTTAGTTTGCATTAACTTTTTCTCCATGGAATGAATATCGGAATCCGTTACATGCCTTAAAAAGTATGATGAGTATGTGTATGGACAGTTGACTGCACCGAAGCCAGAAAGCAGAGCCATGACAGTAACCCCAATTACTCCAACTCGACTAATCACTTGTTCAATTGAAAGGATTCCATGCTGTGCACTAAGTATTGGAAACGGATCCCCAATCTTCCAAAAAAAGTAAACAAATACGCCCCAAACAATAACAGCAGCACCAATCTTGAATCTTTGCAAGAATCTTATGTTGCTGACAACAAAATAGGAGATGCAAAATGGTACAAGAAACACCACAACAAACAACATACTGT
This sequence comes from Phallusia fumigata, assembly GCA_008931825.1. Classification (NCBI taxonomy): domain Eukaryota; kingdom Metazoa; phylum Chordata; class Ascidiacea; order Phlebobranchia; family Ascidiidae; genus Phallusia; species Phallusia fumigata. The sequence continues at coordinate 12,724 of QXVZ01003735.1, forward strand.
AGAGGTTGAATTTCCAGTGGAAAAATCGTGAGGATGCATTTAAAAGACCAACAATTTCAAAAATTATTAACTCAAACATTGTACAGGAAAGAGAAAATGTAACAGCGAAGATCACCTGCACTGTTTGATGATGGCATTCATAGTCTTTGAAGAGTTGCCAGAGAAAAAACACCCATCCAAAGGCGAAGAACAGAATTTGAGTTGAAAACATTACAATAGAATCAAAAAGGAAGGTCATGATTGATATTAAGGTACTGTTTTCTCGAGAAAAATCTGTAACATATTGTTTACACAAATATATTAAATGTCAATGCGCTGAGGAAAAAGTTGTTAAACTGGGTTAAACAAGTTGTTTCAAAAAGATGAGCAATGTTTGGGCATCATTTAGGCATTGTTTATCAATTTTAGACAAATACGTTGCAAATTTTCAACATAACCTTATCAGAAAATAATTCTAAACTGAAGACACGGGTATTTGAAATTTATAGAACAAATTATGTTATTTGGATGAACAAAAATAGGAGCAGACCTTGCTTACAACGTTCTTTCTTGTGACCTTTAGGTTTCAGCTGGTTGCAACGTGTTTTAAATATTAAAAAAACACAGGACGCTGCGTTGTATTTAAGGGTTTAACTTTTATTATATCTGTTACACGTGTTCTTATTCTTTAATTTTTTTCTTACAATGCATTGTTGTAACCGTTCCGCTTTATTGCACAAAGTTCCCACGGAGTGCACTAAAGCGAAACGCGACTTGTTCTTCAGGTTCATGGTAAGTTAGGATTGGATGTTGTTGACTTGTGAACGTTGTTTGTGACCGGCGAAATAGGTTTTCGTCCGTCAATTTCGAGCAGAATTGAGCAACTTTATCTGCACTAAAGAATGGAAAAGCAGTACTGCCAAAAACAAAATTACATGACAAGAACCTCTGAAATTCTCAGAGAAGCAATCAGTTCTGAGTTTTCTGATTGCGATTTGAGAAAATTTGTTCTCCCCTTGCTGCCTTTAAAACACAAGCAAAACAAAAGTTTTGTGGACTTCATTTTGCCTAATGGTGTAGTTTCAAGACTGTTAACAGCTGTAAAGCGTGAACAATCGGAAACTGATGAACCAAACTTGCTAAAATCGATTTATTCTGTCAAAGAAACAACTGCAAGCTGGAATATACCTCTTGAAAGTGTAGATTTCTGCAATGGTGTTGTACATTTCAAGGTCAATGCTGCTTCATTAAAAAGGCAACTGATAAGTGAAATTTTAATGAAAGATTCCGTCAAGGAAAATATTTCACCACTTTTAAAAAAAGAAACCATTGTTTGCTGTGTTCCTGAGTCAATTTCGCAAATTCGGACATTGTGTTTGGCATCTTGTATGAAAAATGTCTCTAATACATCGGGTGCATACAGTTTCAAGTACATATTTGTGTCCAAAACTAGTAGTTCAAATCTATCAACTTCCTTGCTTGAAAGTTTCAACATTTCAAGCAGTGATGTTGTTGTGTCTGGCAATTCTGGATTTAGTATAAAATCTTTAAGTTTGTCGACTTTGAAAGACTGCTTACTGTTTAAGGAAAATGATGATGTTCCTTATTTTTGTTTTGATAAAGTAGCTTTGGAAAAGTTTAAGTGTGGTTCATGCCAGTCAATGTATAAATCTGTTATGAACACAAAACTAAGGCTAAGTGATAGTGTGTTACAGTGTTTGACAACCATACACTATGTAGCTTCTACACCAAATAATTCCCACCCTGTACAGTTTTTGTTTATTGCCTGTCAAAGTGATAGCATATTCCTAAGTCAACTTAAAGTGGCATTGTTGT
>QXVZ01003741.1:0-25894 GCA_008931825.1 Phallusia fumigata
GGTTATCCAATAAACAAACACATAAAAATGCAAACATTTACCAATGCCTTTAAATGTACCATACAAACCTGTTCCAAAAATTGAAAATGAAAGAGGTTAACTTAAGTTGCAAAAATGCAAAATTATTGCCTAATGATAGACAGAATATTGTTTTTAGCGACACAAAAAAATCAATTTGATGTGAAATGTTTCAGATTTATTGTTTCACAATGTATACATACAAAACTATGTACCTTTAACATTATCAACAGGTTGGGACAGCATTGCACCTCTGGACAAAGTTGGGATCTTTTGCCCTTCAGTTTTACTCTTGGCATCTGGAGAAAATCCTGGAATGTTTTCCCTGTTGCCCCTGTCTTTAGCATGGGAACCTACAAGCAAAACTAGTTATAGACAACACCAAGGCAAAATAAATTGCTTTAAACTCTTTGTTTACCTATTGACTCACTGTTGTATTGAAAGGAAGTCATATTATTGTCAGCAAGGGAGGTGGCTGGTTTAGGCCAAGAATCTGAATGTCTCTTTCCATTATCAATTGATTTTTCTGTCTTCTCTGTTTAAATAACATACTGACATCAACTTAATTTTCTTTGTATCTCAAACCACACTCATTTTAGCAGTGTTTTCTCTGCAGCCTAATTCATAATCAATGCATTACTTAATACAGTAAGATTTTTGTATCCAATTTATGCAGAACTTGTTTTTGAAAAGAACAATACATTTGAGCAACACATAAACACTGTTAGCATAAATGAGATTAATTAAAAAACAATAATTTACCAGCTTCCTCTTGCAATTCACCACCTTCTTCATCCCACGTAGAGGTAGCAGGTCGAGGCCACAAACGAGTGCGGATCACTTCCTTCCTCCTCTTTTGTTTTTCTGTTAGTTCCTGGTTGGAGTGGGAGTAAAATGAATATGATTGGTAAAGACATGGAAACAAATGCTTCAGTATTGTATCACAGAAACCCATATTAAATGCCTCAACTTTACGCATTTATACAAATGTTTTCAGGTTTTCTGTAGATTTTAAAAAAAATCAATAGTTGGCACATACAAAATAAACCACAATTTTCTTTCTTTATTTTTATAATTTACATGGTGAACAAACAATGATACCTTTTCCACATCTGCAAATTGGCCTGCTTGTTTTTCATCGTCATACTGATTTTGGTTACTTTCGGGGGGTGGTGGTTTACTATGGGTAGGAGGTTCACCTGGTGGGGCAGGAGGTGGCACTGGTTTAGGCACTGTAACTGGTTGGGGTAGTGAGACTGTTGACATAGATGTTGGGTAAGTTGCAACTGGTTGCTGAGGCTGTTGGATTGCTGAATTAAAAACATTGGTGTTGTTTGAAAAATCCATAATTTTTGNATCTCAAACCACACTCATTTTAGCAGTGTTTTCTCTGCAGCCTAATTCATAATCAATGCATTACTTAATACAGTAAGATTTTTGTATCCAATTTATGCAGAACTTGTTTTTGAAAAGAACAATACATTTGAGCAACACATAAACACTGTTAGCATAAATGAGATTAATTAAAAAACAATAATTTACCAGCTTCCTCTTGCAATTCACCACCTTCTTCATCCCACGTGGAGGTAGCAGGTCGAGGCCACAAACGAGTGCGGATCACTTCCTTCCTCCTCTTTTGTTTTTCTGTTAGTTCCTGGTTGGAGTGGGAGTAAAATGAATATGATTGGTAAAGACATGGAAACAAATGCTTCAGTATTGTATCACAGAAACCCATATTAAATGCCTCAACTTTACGCATTTATACAAATGTTTTCAGGTTTTCTGTAGATTTTAAAAAAAATCAATAGTTGGCACATACAAAATAAACCACAATTTTCTTTCTTTATTTTTATAATTTACATGGTGAACAAACAATGATACCTTTTCCACATCTGCAAATTGGCCTGCTTGTTTTTCATCGTCATACTGATTTTGGTTACTTTCGGGGGGTGGTGGTTTACTATGGGTAGGAGGTTCACCTGGTGGGGCAGGAGGTGGCACTGGTTTAGGCACTGTAACTGGTTGGGGTAGTGAGACTGTTGACATAGATGTTGGGTAAGTTGCAACTGGTTGCTGAGGCTGTTGGATTGCTGAATTAAAAACATTGGTGTTGTTTGAAAAATCCATAATTTTTGGAACATAATGTCTGTGGTGTAAAATGTAATTTCAGCACATTGAAAGGCAGGAAAAATTTCATTGAACAATGGTAATTTTTGTGTATTCGCATGGGTGACTAAACACTAAAAGAAAGAAATTCAAACCTGTCGGTGGGAGCATGACAATGGGCTGTTGACCATCTCGTCCCATTGATGGAATTTGCAAAAGCTGCATTTGTCCATCAGGCCCGGGAACAGCAAGTTGGATAAGATTCATTGGCTGTCCATTCCCACCCAAAAATCTCATATCTCCAAGACCAGGGGCCATAAGCATAACTGTGCAAGTACAAATGTATATCACAGAAATATAATAAAAAAAAATTTTGCTCACCAGCATATTGCTAATACCCTTTAGGAAGAACCATACATTGGAACTGTGCAAATTACTACATGCTGTCATTTATTATTTATGTATCTACAGTTAACCAGCACTACACAATACCTGGTTGATTTCCAGGCGTCTGAGTAATTGTTTGTGGCATGAATGGGGTTCCGCTCTGCACTGGGAGGTCTTTTCTGGATCAGTTCATTTAACAATTTGTTATGCCGACATATACCAACAGATTCACAAACAAAAAATGTAAGCTACATTTCAACTGCTCAAAGCATAGATATGAGTTATGTTAACTGTTGAAAGACAGAAAATTTTTGTTCCTATTTAGGTTTTTGTGTGTAGATCAAACCTTATTTCAGTTGGGGTGCCATAAGCACTTTGCACATTTGTGTCATCACTCGGTCTCATTTTCTTGGACTGTGGAGACATTGAACCTGGTTTAACTTTTGCATGTTTCTTTTTTCGGGAGGCATGTGCCATAGCCCTTTTTTTCGCAGCTTCTTGACTGGATGAGTCAGACGAATTTTCTGAGCTGTAAACCAAACACCATAAAGTCAATAAACACCACAAAATAAACATCTTAAATTTTTGACTAGTTAAATTTTGACAAAACATCAATAGTCAATGTAGTGTATAGTCTTTTATGCCTTAATTAGCACAAGTTGCAGTATACCAACTCATGTGACAGAGGTTCTTATAAAATTAATATTTCAATGTGTACAAAAGGGTGGGGAACCTATTTAGTACTGTGGGGTGCATTATGGGCCCCCAAAAAGCTGACACTATTTTCTATTGGGTGGCTGTACGTTATATCACTGTACTTTGCAAATGCGGGAGCACTTGTATGAGATTACTATAACACTGAAAAATACAAGGTGGTGGCTACTGGATATAACGAACCAAAAATACAAGCCACTGTGTACTCCTATATTTGTGATATTGGTGCAGGCAGCATTATAACTGACCTCTTGTCATCTGAATCTGAAGAACTTGAAGCTGCGGCCATTTTCATCTTTTTAAGTTTTGCCTTTGTCAGTTTTTTGCTTAGCTTGTTTTTGTTTTTCTTCTTCTTTGCTTTTTTAACACTTTTCATCATTTGCAGGATTTCGTTCTCATCCAAGTTATCATCAGACGAATCACTTTTGCTGACTTTTTTCATTTTACCTTGAGCCTTCCTAATTTTCATCAATGACTTTTCATGGCGAGCAACAGAGGCAAGAGCAGTTTTTTCCATCATTTGTTGAACTTGAGCTGCTGAATGTCCTTCCTGTTCAACCTGTCCGCCACCTGTTGCCTGTTCATATGTCTGGAAAAAATATTACTAATGTTAGTATTTGGTTCCAAATGGCCAGAAAAAAAAAATTATTATTCTAGCTGAAACCTAACTTGAAAAGTGTAAAAGTTCTGGACTTACTGGAAAACTTTTAAACTCCATGTTTGTTTTAAAAGCAGATTTTTCAACAGCTTGCTGTCCCCCAAAAGCATAACCAGATTTTCGCGGCACTGTGTCATCATCATACTTTTTGTCAGGAGAATCCCATTTGCTCAAACCAACTTTACCAGGCTCCAGGGTCTTTTTGGAAATTTCTTCTGCCTCCCTAAAGATTTGAAACACTTTTACTGTGTTTAATATCATTGGCAGGCAGTTAATACAAACAGAAGCTTTAATTTTTTGAAATGTATGAAATATGAATTTGCTAACTTGTAGTGTTAGATTTTTATCAAAATAGGGTTTTACCTGAAAAAAGCTGTATTTGGTTTTGAAACAGGTTTATCCTCAACTTTTGGAGAGAGTTTGTATGTAGGTGCCATTTGGGGCCGATCATGGGACCTAGATCGAGACTTGGATAAAGAACGTGACCGCGATCGAGAATATGAATCCCTTCTCCCACTGGAGTACGAACGTTCTCTGGAGCGTGACCTTGAATATGATCTGGAGCGTGATCTATAACATAATTTATTACATAATAAAAACTTTTAACAATAAACAGTGTCAGAAACATGCAAATACCTTGAATCATAGTTTCTGGAATAGTTGCGACGCTTAGGAACATACCCACCACCTCTTTGATTCCAATTTCCTCTGTAATTTCCTCTGCCTCTATTTTGCCACCTGAACAATATAAAATAACATTATTTATTTCCACAAATTTATGTGATGATAAATCAGCTTTGTGCACAGCATTAGCAGCTAAAATGTTATATTGCTTATTGATATAATCATTTTGTCTAAATAAAAATCTCATGGTGATCTTAATACACATTTGTTTACCTGCCACGTGGATTGTAATTTCCCCTGTAATTGTTGTAATTGTTGTAGTTGTTATAGTTTCTTTGGTTCCAGTTGCTCTGTTGAAATGCACCTCTTGATTCACCAGGAGCACGAAATCTCATTTTTGTCCAGTTTGCTGTTCGAAGATTTGCACCACTTTCTGTCCGAATTGGACTTAAAGAGATGGATTTCCTAGCATTCCTGAAGCATGTCAATGGAGTCGAACAAATTAACAATTTACAAATAGTACCTCCCAAAATATAAATAGTTTTTGCAATAGGAGTGCTAATATTGAGCAACTGGTTGGTGTGAAATCAGATAAATATTCATAAAAAGTAATTAACTTTAAGGAATCAAACTATACGTGCAGAGTATTAACAATCTTCACAACATTTACACTGATCCTCAATCTGCAACACTTCCTTTAAAAATCTAAGTCAAATAATCTGTCAGGCACAATATGATATCATTTATAAATTTAACCAAAACAAAAACAAGAAAAGACAGGTGCAAACAATTAGTTATTTGAACTTATGACAAGATGCATACAAACAAATTACAACTCACCTTCGATCAGGATAATTGCTGTTGTGTCTTGGACTTGGCGAACGCGACGACATTTTACCCTTTTTTACCGCAAATGTTTACGAAAAAATAGCATCTTTAAATAAAAAAGGTATGGTATGAAATGTTAAGATACAGCAAATTAAACTTTTTGATTGGGGCTTGATCTACCCACTACTCATTTCAGTTACACAGTTGAGTATTTCTAAACTACATTTAAGCCCATAACTGTAAGTCAAATTTCCATCCAAACCTCTTCAAAAAAATAGTCATGTGCTAGAAAACAAAAAATCGTCGATACGTTGCAAAACTACACACAAATTATAAACTATTATTTGCAGTTTTTACCTAGTTTCGCTTCTGCAACAAGGTTTCGCGACTTCCCTATTGGCCGGAAAAAACACGTGACATGTAACAATTCTATGGATATCACACGAGGAGACACGTAACTAAACATTTAATATCGGCAATCGGCACTTTGATTTCACAAATTCTGGATTACTTCAATCTCTAAACATGTTTCGTGTATTTTAAAGAAATTCTGGTACACACAACTCAATTCGTACAGTACCGTACTGTCATCCTTGTACCCGAGGTGGCGGTCGAGAGAACAATAACAAATGTTTTGTGTGCAAAAACCAGTACTAACACATATTGTGCAAATGTTTAAATATATAATGTGTAAAATGATAAGTTAGCAATATTCTCACCGTTAAGGCACAATAAGAGCAATTTTTTAAATTGTACCCTATATTAACGTAGGCTCCCCTCAAAAATCAAAGTTCTATAGGTTTGGTTGGTTGGTCCCCCAACAAATATTTTTTGGGCTGGCTATGCTTTTGATTTCCAACTATATGCAGCCTTTAGGCAGAGGGATTTTGTTGCAATAGGCTGGTGAAAATCCGTCAATTATCGTGTGACCGCAGAGACTACTAAATATTTAGCAGTTTCCAATGTGACGATGTCGTTCATACCTTGTAGAATGTCTTCGCTTTATCTGATTCGGATGAGTTTTACCAGCTCCGACGCTGGGAAAATTTGAAGGCTATAAGGCCGTTATTTGAGCTGCTTTTACGTATAGGCCTACCTCATCTTCGTTTTAATAATATGATTTTGAAAACCTAATAATCTACTGGGTTAGCTACGAGATAGACAGGCGTTTAGTGATATTAAATATCTATAATCGCACAAAATATGATAGTAGTTTTGTCCGTTTTGAACGCAAGCAGTTATATATTGATTGACTGATTTTAATTGTCCAAGAGCGGGAATATCTAAAATTGCACAGGCGCTCGGTACGCCTCTCAAAAGTGTAAAACTTCTGGTCTGTTCACCCGCTGTCGGTGCCTTCGAAAATTGGCCCACTAGGTAACACAGGAGGTCTTGGGATTAAAAGTAGGCCTACTGCGGGTAATGTGTCAAGGTAGAAAAAAATCGAACGCAATTCTTGCTATTAACGCTGGCGGTTAGTGTTGTTCGGTCAGGGGGTAGGGTTCAGTAAAAATAGTAGACTAATTACTGTTTTGCAATTGGCGAAGCTCGTCAATATTTAGGTTGCCAAGCTTAACACTACAAGCAATGCATGACGAAAGTTTTAAACTTGCAAGAGGCGAAACGAACGGCCTGGCAGTTTTGCACTAAACCCGCCAAACAGCGACTAGTGCCGTTTACGTTGCAGATGACTATTTCGTGACATTGTTTGTCCATTTGCAGCAACGCGTCGGAGGCTCATTGCTCAACCAAGGCGAAGTTTATGCCAACTGTAACTTGCCAAAGGCCAATGCCCAACAAGAACTAAAGCTCCCCGAAAATCAAGCATTGTTTTGGAAAGAGCTGCGTGAATTAACAAAGACTTGCAATTTATACACGCGCCTTCAGCCAACCGGACAGATTGCCTTTTCCTTTACCTCTTGTAGAGTGAGTCGTACTTGGTTGTTGTGTTTATGGTAGTCTATTTTTGCTCAGTAGATAGAGCTCGAAAACATTTACTTGAATATCCCTTCTATACAAGTTAGGTCATGGATGTCTATTGGTGGTGGTGCATACATCGTTTCATTGCCTACACAGTGGCGTGATTGTGTTCAAAATAATTTTGCACGCATTGGGGGAGGGAGCAAATGGGTTAATACCAACTTGAAAAGGTTTTTTTCCGAGCCCTGTTTCTTGAAAAAGAAACAATGTTTGCAGATGTTCAATTTGCAGTAGGAATATGAAAACATTCCCATTATGAAATTGTAGTGGTACCTTCACTGCCTTGTCTGGCTAATTATATCATTCTTTGCAGCACTTAGGCACAGAATTTAATTTTGTCCAAAACTGCAAAGTGGACATTTCTAGTCTTCTGTTGGAACCACAAACACTTATTGAAGCTGATTTCTCAAACCACACATTGAAACACAGCTTTTTTTCCAATGTTGTACAAATAAAATTATATGAAAACAAACTTAATGGTGTCCACCATCACTTTTTGATGAAACAAAATATTCAATACCGAGTGCACCAAGAAATATAGCAAAACCCGGAATAATACCTCTCCTGAAAAGCTGCAAAACATCATATCTTTTTAACGGGGTGTATATATGTATAAGCTGACATTAGCCAATAAAATATACATACCCTTGGCAATGACATGTGTTTATTTGACATTTTGTACATCCAAACTTCATTTCTCAACCATGGATTGTGCAATCCCTTTGCATTCAGCCTTTTTTGAACATCTTCTAATGGAGTTCCTTCAATCTTCCAAGTTCTGGAAAAAAACAACCATGCTATAATGACATAAACACAACAAAAATTACAATTATCGATCTCAATTAAACTTTACCGGGAAACAACATAAATGACACATATTTTTCTAATTGTTATGGCTAACAGCAACAGCAATTAGCATAACCAGTCAATACAGCCACTAAAATATTCTTTAATAAATTTGTGTACCCCAGGTGAATCAAATATGGCAACATTATCCACATAAAAATGCAAGACAGTTAGGTTCAGATATATATTATGCACATTTTTATGGAACACGCCAAAACTAAATTTTACTGCTGCAGCAGGCGATAGGGCTACAATCAATTATTATATTAAAGGTTAGCTGATGTATTCTGTGCCTTTGTTACTAATGTGATGATTGTATTTATTTGCAAACGTAGTAACTAATACACACTATGGTCAAAAAGTTTACAAAACAGTGCAAAACATTGCAATCTGGAGATTCTGGAATAAAGATACTTACGACCAGTGGGGTTTGTACTTTTCAGGAATCTCTTCCCAATTGTAGCCCATGTTTCAATTTTACCATAGAAAAGCAAACAAATTAAATGTTCATCTGTGTTTCACAAATCCCCAAGTGAGATTGAGATTTGAGAACTTTTTTGTTGAGACTTGAGAGTTGAGGACTCAGAACCAGAAGTTTCACACTGACTGACGTTAAATGTAAAAAATGCTGCAATAAAAAATCGAAACATCAAAAAACTATGCTCAAACAAAATTAATCTTCCGTGAAAATGAATCCAAAAATTATCAAACAAGAAATCAAAAATTTAATCAAGTAACTGCCAAAAGTATCCTTTATTACCAAATCTACGTATAAGTAATCTTATTTTATACGTAGTATGTCTTAAATTCACATTAACTGGTGTGTCTTTACCCTGATTTTTAATTTGACGGGGAAAAATCGCAAGTTTTCAAACAAAGTGTTAAAAAACTGAATCAAAAGACAAAGTATCTAGTGATGAAACTACCGTTGCAGCTGTAGCGTTTAACACATCACATTAGTATCCCAACTTGTTAGCACATTAAGAGCTGGGACAGTGGTTCCTAACCAGGAAGGGATTTTGATGGGCTAAGGGGAGGAATTTCCACTTTTCTCAAAGTTATTCATGATAAGTGTAGTACTTCTTTTGAGGTAGACCAGTGGTTCCAAACTCTTACCATTGCTTTTTATCAATTCTTGTCTAGAAGGGGAGGAATGAAAAGTTCCAAAATAAGAAAGGAGGGGCCATGCATTTAAAAAGGTTAAGAACCACCGGGCTAGGAATGATAAATGCGTGAAGCATACTATTAGATCAGTATGTGTGTCCTTGGCTTTTTTGACAATTTGGCTGGTTGCTCTGGAGCCCCTTTAGTTGTTCACCCTTTTGAACTAAACAAACATGTTCGTTCATGAGCCAGATCATTTAATAATACCTTGTAGCCTGGTTTCTAGAGTTGCGCTCGATTAATCGTCTTTAGCAAAAGTTAGACCATGGGCCGGTATTTTCACTCCTTCTTGATGGTTCTATTAACCCGTCGAATCACGCCACTTATTTAACGATATATCTGCATTTTTGTCCGTTACTTTCGCGCTTCATAATGTTTCACCGTTTTTTTGCGATTTCCGATTTTTCGGTAGTTGCTCGGTGTTACTGTGTGGCTATATTTTTATACAAAGCGAAATAATCTTTACTCAACTCAAGTCCTCGAAGCTCCTGCGTTCGCCAAGACACATCCTCACCATTCCGTTATAACTGGTTCACAACTGCCACAAGAGAGCAGCAAAGGGTCAAAGTCTCTTAACGACTAACACTCTGCCGTGCCGAGCTATTTCTATTGTTTAACGATAGTTTTTGTAGATGCCTACAGTTTAGCTGTCGTTAAATGCGTCCACGAAGTTTTTCAAAAAAATGTTAAAAACAATCAGTTTACAAAAAAAAGTTACTGCGAAAAGTTGTATATAAAACAAACCGCCTAAACTTGTCGAGTGTCGATAGCACCATGCACATACCTCCACTGCGGCCCTATTTCAGTTGATCAGACCAAATCAACAAATATGTGATGAAAACAGCGAAAAAAGCAATAAGTTGTGTAAGTTCCAATTAACAACATAGTGCATCGTTTTTTCTCGAAGTCTGTGCATTCAAAGTTTTCGGTTTCACTATTGCGTTGGTTTCCAAACGAAGTGCCGCAACACGATTGCGTGCCGGTTGTATTGCTTTTAGTCGCACTACTTTTTCTTAGTCTGTTTACGATACTGCTTTATAAGTCTGTATGAAACTAAATTATTTTTTTCATTACAGTTGAAATCAAATCTACTAACATTTAATGTTTTGGTTGTTTTTATCTTGCGAAGTCAAATATTTTGCACAATCTTATCAGTCGTTCACATTTTCCATGAATTCTTGTATAGGTGCCGCAAACAATAAATTCATTGGCAGCGTGTCAAATGGGAACGGATGCACTATTAGATTGAATGTTTACGAGGACTTGGTTAGTTCCAACCTTTATTTCTTTCTGCCAAAGTTCCCGCTGGTGGCTCTGTTAACATTTTCGTCGCTAGAAAAAAACAGCTTAAGTGCACTTCCGACCAACAGCAAACAAGTCGAGTGCTTTTCCTGTTTAAAGCGGTAGCAGTAAGTGATTTATTTTCAACCGGGCGGTAATAAAAGCTTTTCCTTATAAAGTGTCTCGACCACCCACAAGCATTTGAAGAGATTCAATTATGCTTCATCGCTGCTAAGCAACCAATCCCAAATTAATTTGAAAGTTAGAATGACTATTGTGTTTATAGACGGCGTTTGTTTCAGTTGGTGAAAGGCAAATGAGACGAAATGAGGGCAATGAGGCATTTTGGATTTGAATTTGTTAGTTCTACAATTAAAGTATAGGCCACTGGAACAATTTATACCAGGTGTAAAAATCTTTACCAGTATGTAAGCTTTTGAAAATGTGAAATGACTTATTAATATGACCATCTAAGTGTCAAAGTTTTATATTTGAAATCCAAATTTGGATTTCACGACGATGTTTTGATTTGTTTTACCTCAGTTTTTTTCTTTTTCATACCGTGATAACAAGTATTATTTCTGATATTTGCGCATAGCTGTTTTCGTTATTTTTCTTTGTTGTACCAACACAAATATTACGAATACAAATAACAATTGTAAACATCTCACATGATTATTAGGTGAGTAACGGCACATGACGTCAAAGGTTTCCTGTTTTGGCAGTCCGACCGAAAAAATATTACGTGTTAAAATACCGAACACTAAACTTGTGCAAATAGAATTTTCTGAGCGATGATCGTAATTGCGCCATTGTGTCTCAGGTCAACTTTCCCAGCAAGCTGCGTTTACTTTTTGTTAGCTTTTAAGGAGATGAAAGGACACACTAGAGCACCGCGACGGATCAACAATTACCAAATATGACCTTGCTCATCTAAACGTCGAACCGAAAACATCACCATTATCAGATCCACGGCAATTTAGATACAGCGCTGATACAGCAACGTTTTATTTCTTTTCTTTTATTTTGGCTTCCAGCGCCCGTTTTCCCCCAAAATTGGGTCGTGTCTGATGCGCGTCATACATTTTCGTGAACTGGCATTTGAACAAACAGTTCACGAAGCGTTTGGTTAATCATTGACTTGGGGCACAAATGACGACAAATGTTTGATAAACGGCGGCCGCAGATCTTATCGTAGAACCAATAAAACCCAGCTCTAGGTGTTTTACAGCAGCAGGCCGAATACTTTCTATTTGAGGATGTAGGTTAAAGTTTTTTCCGCTTCGGGGTTTCCAAACGAAGAATAGATAAATATTTTTTTGTCAATTCTTAACGAGAGTTTCAAGGGATTTTTGTTTAACTGTTTGGTTGATCGATTCGCTGTTGGGTTAACTGTTGCTCACTTCAAATGATACCAAAACATGTTTGTAACGTTTTTATCAACGTGTCATAAAATGTGGCAGACTGGAAAGCCGGCAACTGCGTAAAGAAACAGAAATTTTCATTACAAGCTTTCTAATTTAAACGGAAAAAAGGGATAAACTCTGTTTGGATGACAACCTTCTATCTTTCTCTTTGCTGTTTATGGGAGTGATTGGTAATTTCCAGCGCATAGCATCTGTCGGAAGCCTCTGTGTTTTATTTTTGCTTAAAAGTTCGAAATAGGGCAAGTCCGTTTCGATCTTGGGATGAATAATATTACAACCACAAGTTGCGAAAAAATATAATAAAATATCAAATTGTTTGTTTGCCAATTAAAGTCTTTTGTGACGTAAATAAATTTTTCTAAAAGGTTATTTGTACAACTTTTTGTTGGTGATAAAATTCTCTGAAAAACTCCTACTTAACTTTTATTGTAAGCTTCCATTAGAGCTGTATCTTTGTTCTTGCGTATAAACTTGTTGAGTAAATTAGTTCTGCAAAATTTAAGCGTTTTTTCACCCAGCCATAGTGAGAAAACTGCAGGTGCGGTCGAGTAATGGATTGCAGCACTCGATTGTTCTGTGACAGTTTATTTGCGTTGCGTTGGACAGTACCAGTACGACATTTGACAAATGCAAACAATGGTCTTTGTCTGTTGCTTGGTTTTGAAATGTTGTCGGCTATTATTCAAGGCTCTCAAGAAATAATTCGTCAAGTGAGGAAAAACCTCTGTTAACACAAGCCGGTCGTGTCGGGACTGGTTCGAACTGATCTACATTGTTTCGTGCCTTTACAGTGTCTTTGACGATTTTCCAAGGGTGTTCGGCACCAACACAACTTTTGCCGCGTGTGGTCTGAGGGTCCGAGCGAACGACACTTCTGACGTGAAAACTTTCAATTCGAGAGGATTTGTTGCCTTGAAGTGGCTTTGGCTTACGTTAGTTCAGCGACGAGCTGTTTTGAGAGCCTCGGTGGCGAGTGCGAGAGTGTCCGGAGTTTTGCAAACGTGCTGCCACGTATTTCCTGCCCGAAAATAACCTGTGTTCGAATGAAAAAATACGCACGGTGTCGCGAAAGGTCGCCTCGCATCGCTCACGGCAATCTGCGCAATGGTTACTTTCCTGCGAACTTATCCTGCCAGAACGACACGTTGTTTATTTACCGGCCGTCACTACGCGCCGTTAACTTGTCACTGCAAAAACACGCGCTCTGTATTTAACGACGTGGATGCTGGCTTCCAACCTGGCTATGTTCGTGTATGACAGTCTCGAGGTCAGAGGTTAAGGCTGATAGGACAGTAGATTCTGTAATTGTCTTGCCAGGTGTCGCTAGGTTCACTAGAGCAGTATTTATGTAGCGTTTACTTTTGGGGCCCTGCACTTGGCTTTACAAACGCTTAACATCTTGCGTTATCTTGAGTTGTTGGGCAACGTGACTCGGCCTATCTTTGATCTGTCAGCATAAGAAAAATGTGACGCGAAGTCTTTCCAGGCGATTTTTTACATTGTGAAAATGTTTACAAGCCGACGTTATGGAATAGTTGTTTTTCCCTTTCGATTGTTTAAGTTTGACAATACCCAACAATATCGAGTCATGNACTTATCCTGCCAGAACGACACGTTGTTTATTTACCGGCTGTCACTACGCGCCGTTAACTTGCCACTGCAAAAACACGCGAACTGTATTTAACTACGTGGATGCTGGCTTCCAACCTGGCTATGTTCGTGTATGACAGTCGAGAGGTCAGAGGTTAAGGCTGATAGGACAGTAGAATCTGTAATTGTCTTGCCAGGTGTCGCTAGGTTCACTAGAGCAGGATTTATGTAGCGTTTACTTCTGGGGCCTTGCACTTGGCTTTACAAACGCTTAACATCTTGTGTTATCTTGAGTTGTTGGGCAACGTGACTCGGCCTATCTTTGATCTGTCAGCATAAGAAAAGTGTGACGCGAAGTCTTTTCCAGGCGATTTTTTACATTGAGAAAAGGTTTACAAAACGACGTTATGGAATAGTTGTTTTCCCATTCGATTGTTTAGTTTGACAATACCCAACAATATCGAGTCATGTTGGTCCAAAGCCCCTTGCCTCGCGTCTGTTTGCACAGCAGTGGTCGAGAAACAGTCGTACGACAATTTTTAGAGTCGCTTTGGTGGTAACCCCAAATTAGTGAATCACCATGGCACAGAAGGAACGTCACAATAGGCGTGTCGCTCGTTAAACCGATGCCCGTATACACAACTCAGCGGGGTGCCATTTTATTACAACAGACTCATTCAGGCGCAGACCAATGGGAGGATGCTCGGATTCGTAATTTGTTTCCAGTGCACCAGTGAGTTCCGTACAGCAGTGAAGACAGTATGTGATGGTTTGCAGTTTTTGGGGTCCGAAGTATTCGCTATGTTTGATGCTTCGCGCTTAATCGTTGCGTGTGAAGTTCGTGCAATGACAACTTTGTTAATTGGCACACAGATTTAATTAATTTTACTAAGATAATTGCTTTCTGTGTTAATTCTACAAATTTGGAAATAGTTACAGCGCGGAACGTTGTTTTGCGGTTTTGTTTTGAAATTCGTCGAAGTGCAGGCGAGGTCACATGCTGCGTGACGGAACAATTTTCGACATAACCAGCTAATCTCGATTTGTCTCGAAATACTGACACGAGATTGCCACTGTGGGAATTAGAAACATTTTTCCTTAGATTAGTCGCATCTGCGCACGGTGCAAACAAACACAGCTTTAATCCATTGGAATTAGCGCGGTAACCTATGTGTCATACCAAATGTTGCTGATTAATGGAAATGCATATGAACTCCCGTTGACATGTTAGCCAACCACATACTCATACTACAACCAAAATGTGCCTGTATCCGAAATTAGGACGTAAACACAACATGCGAGTTAATATGATTACTGCAGACGAAAGCTAATGGGCCATTTCTTAATCGTGAGTCTGTGGATCGATGTGGACACAAAAGTGGGCGTTGATAGCTTGTGGACAGATTACTTCAAATGCTAATCGAGGTTACGACCGTCAAGGCTTGCGACAACACGGCACAGGTTCTGACGCTTGAAGCAACTTATTTTCGGTGGCCGACGAATCCGAGGTCACGAAATTTCGTAAGCGTCCCTGCAGCTCGTTAAGCTGTGCGCAAATGCATAGCTGAAGCGCTACGTTGGTTTGCCCTGTGCGCTCGCGTCAGGATAATCTCAGTTACTACGTGGACAGTTTATGTGTGTGCGGCTCTTCCTAATCTGCGACACGGGTTATGAACTTGGCTACGACGGAGCTTAGAGGCGCTAAAAACTCCCAACGATTTGCGCAAGAGATACAGAAAGGAAGGCGCGTACGACAACACGTGCTGCTGTTGTGCAGAAAGTAGGATGCACCTGTGTCGCAACGCTAACAGTGCACCTATTGTGGTTGATAGTCGCAGGGTGAGATGTTATTGACGGTGAGCGGAAACAAAATGCAGTTTTTGAGTTTTAATTTTCCGTGGGCCGATTTGGTCAAACAGGTTCCGCTATTAATTATCCGCAAAACATTTGAGCCGAAGTCATTTTGCGTGTTTGTCCGCAAAGCTGTGCTTGCTGGTGGGCGCGGGGCCACAATTGGCGGCTGCAGGCGTCAGATTTGTCAGCAGGGCGAGGATGGTGCGATCACAATGTTCAAATTTGAATTCCTCGCCAGCCCGAGCAGCGGGCGATTCTTTGAAGGTCACAACCGGCAATTTGCGACAGGAATTATGTGTTAAACCTTGCGTTACCAATGCGTTCAGTTGCAAGTAACTGCGTCACTAAACCGCTGAGTCCTCTCATGTTGAACTTGTTATCATCGAAATGCAAGTGGCAATTTTACTTGTGTAAGATTTTCTCGATAGCTTGTCATGTCGCAAAGCTAGAAACCTCCCATCGTTACAGTAATGTACGATTACATTGAACATGCAATGAGGCAATTATTTTTCGTTCTGGTAATCGTTTAACTATAATCGCCTTATCGCCGAAGGTAGGTGAACTTTTCGCGCACCAAGGTTAACAAAATAAACCTAGGAGCCTGCCAGGATAATCTTGTTTCATGGAAGACGGCATAGGGGATTTTGAAAAGCTAATACGACCAAGAATGTTTTTTCTCAACATCGTTTCGGCAGTGGGGTTACGCCCTTCGCCTGATGAAAGCAGTAAATTCCGCGTGCATGAAGTTACGAGCCCGAACGCCGTCGACGCGAAAGTGCTTAGTCGGCGTTTCGAATAAACAAGGATAGTCGTCACCAAGTACGGAATAGGCGTGTCGACAAGATTAGTGGTAACATTACTGAGCGTTCCGGCGCAAGATTATACAGTTAAATAGGCGCGAGCAGTTTATTCATGGTGTTATTACTGAGGTTGATTATAATGAGAATGCGGAGGTCTATGCGGATCTTGGTACGATCGCGAAGCACTCGCCCGGTCGTTATTAAAGAGACTGCTAGTGAAACCTGGGCATTAGAGTCGGAGCCCAGTGATCACCACTACGCTGTGCTGCCTGGTGCAGCGAGAGGAAGTAAATTTCGAGTGGGCATATAAATCGTCGCACGCCATCCCGAATTAACCTCATTGGTGCGGCTTGCGAGCTCGGGCGGGCGACAGACAAAATTCTTGAACCGCGAGATTAGACACACGGTGAGGTTGGCGAAATACTTCAGCCAGGCAGAAAATATGTTTTGAGTCAGTGGAGATTGAAAGTACAGTGTTTGTGATGAGTAACGGTTAGGAAGATTTCGTTTCCATGCTCTTGCGCGGTTAAAGTGTTTGTTGACAGTCGATTTCGCGTGGTTTGAAACCAGCCGGTTGCCACATAAGTGGTGCGAGTCACAAGCGCAAGTGAGAGTGGCACGCTGTGTCACAACATTTGACACAGTGTGTAGGCTTAAGTGCACTTCAGACCTAATTTTGGATTGCCGCCGTTGTTGGTAATTTTATTTCGCCGGAATAACGTACTAGAGCCACCAGGCCTCCAAATCATGATGTTACAAGGCCAAGACATGCGTGACATTAGCAAGCATGTAAACTATGTTTGTGTTTGGGCATTTAATAAAGCTGTGGTCGCGTTTATCGGTTTGCTTTCTATGTGAGAATATTGTTTTTATTTGAGCAGGCTCACGCATTTGTAACATGTAATTTCACCTGTCAACTTGTCTTTACAGCATTTATAGGCATGACAGCTAAGTCTCATACCAGTCACGTTATGCTCCAGCATCTGAACGCTAACCAGCAGAAAAACAGAAGACTGCGGCAAGTTAAAACCGGCGAACACAAAGTGAAGTTTAACGACGTTTGCGAGAGCGGATATTCGACCACTACCTCGAGCGACGACGGTACAAATTCACCTTTGAAGCAAATGACGTCCGACAAAGCATTCCATCTGTATGCGGCCTCACACGACGCCTTCACCAGCCGAGTCGCCCTCGGCAAACGCCTGCAATATGTTCCGGAAAGTCAGCAATACAATCTACGTTACGAACATCCACAGCAGCACCAATACATTGACCCGAGCTCCCATATGACCTCAGTATCTCTGACTCCCTCTCCGACATCATCAGTTGCGAAGTCAGACGACGATGCAAGTGCCTACTATAATGTAGGCAACGGATTCGATAATCGCGATTCATATTACGACCCCTTGCACCTCTCCAAGAATTGGAAAGCCGCTAGTAATTACAACGATGCAGACAGCAGCGAGACCGAATCCTTTCAGTCTGGGAAACGGGGAATACTGAAGAAGCCAAAAACCTTGAAGCTCACGAAGACTCACGGGGACCTTCCACAGCAACTTTCGCCGTACAACTTTCAATCTCACAGCGCGCAAGTCAGTCCCATACGTGTTCCAGCGGTTTACCCAATCGAGCACAAAACCCCCTCGCCTTTGATCTCAAGCGATGGCTCGCGAAAGTCTGCATTCACCCCGGTAATTCCCCGAAATCAGCGGCTAACTAGCGGAAGCGATTTGTCCGATGTCAGCTCCAGTATTTTCACACCAGTTAAGGGCCCTGCTGTTGTTGACTACGTAACATCAACGGAGATCGACTTTGATGCAGACGAAGACAGTTTCTTGAGTAATCAGTCCTGTGTTGGAAATACAGCCCAGCCAATGCTTGAAACACAAGAAATCGATCCTCGCCATCGCCGTGTTCTTCAGCACCCTCAACCTATCCTACCTGCTCCGGTGCCTGCGCCAAGAGTTTCCAAAACCATCGGCGATCTTCAGTCATTGAAAATCCACGACAGGAGGACGTCGGTTTCGACAGTTGGTTCAAATGCCTCAAGCAGCCCCGTTCCCAAAGTAGAATCCCTAATCAACGATGCTGTTCGGATCGACGAATACCTGGAGAGTTGCAGCGNAGCGCAAGTGAGAGTGGCACGCTGTGTCACAACATTTGACACAGTGTGTAGGCTTAAGTGCACTTCAGACCTAATTTTGGATTGCCGCCGTTGTTGGTAATTTTATTTCGCCGGAATAACGTACTAGAGCAACCAGGCCTCGAAATCATGATGTTACAAGGCCAAGACATGCGTGGCATGAGCAAGCAAGTAAAGTATGTTTGTGTTTGGGCATTTAATTAAGCTGTGGTCGCGTTTATCGGTTTGCTTTCTATGTGAGAATATTGTTTTTATTTGAGCAGGCTCACGCATTTGAAATTTGTGATTTCACCTGTCAACTTGTCTTTGCAGCATTTATAGGCATGACAGCTAAGTCTCATACCAGTCACGTTATGCTCCAGCATCTGAACGCTAATCAGCAGAAAAACAGAAGACTGCGGCAAGTTAAAACCGGCGAACACAAGGTGAAGTTTAACGACGTTTGCGAGAGCGGATATTCGACCACTACCTCGAGCGACGACGGTACAAATTCACCTTTAAAGCAAATGACGTCTGACAAAGCCTTCCATCTGTATGCGGCCTCACACGACGCCTTTAGCAGCCGAATCGCCCTCGGCAAACGCCTGCAAAATGTTCCGGAAAGTCAGCAATACAATCTACGTTACGAACATCCACAGCAGCAGCAATACATTGACCCGAGCTCCCATATGACCTCAGTATCTCTGACTCCCTCTCCGACATCATCAGTTGCGAAGTCAGACGACGATGCGAGTGCCTACTATTATGTAGGTAATGGATTTGATAATCGCGATTCATACTACGACCCCTTGCACCTCTCCAAGAATTGGAAAGCCGCTAGTAATTATAACGACGCGGATAGCAGCGAGACCGAATCCTTTCAGTCTGGGAAACGGGGAATACTGAAGAAGCCAAAAACCTTGAAGCTCACGAAGACTCACGGGGACCTTCCACAGCAACTTTCGCCGTACAACTTTCAATCTCACAGCGCGCAAGTCAGTCCCATACGTGTTCCAGCGGTTTACCCAATCGAGCACAAAACCCCCTCGCCTTTGATCTCAAGCGATGGCTCGCGAAAGTCTGCATTCACCCCGGTAATTCCCCGAAATCAGCGGCTAACTAGCGGAAGCGATTTGTCCGATGTCAGCTCCAGTATTTTCACACCAGTTAAGGGCCCTGCTGTTGTTGACTACGTCACATCCACGGAGATCGACTTTGATGCAGACGAAGACAGTTTCCTGAGTAATCAGACCTGTGCTGGAAATACAGCCCAGCCAATGCTTGAAACACAAGAAATCGATCCTCGCCATCGCCGTGTTCTTCAGCACCCTCAACCTATCCTACCTGCTCCGGTGCCTGCGCCAAGAGTTTCCAAAACCATCGGCGATCTTCAGTCATTGAAGATCCACGACAGGAGGACGTCGGTTTCGACAGTTGGTTCAAATGCCTCAAGCAGCCCCGTTCCCAAAGTAGAATCCCTAATCAACGATGCTGTTCGGATCGACGAATACCTGGAGAGTTGCAGCGGCAAAGAGCTGAAGAGGATCCTGCGAGAAAAACTTGACTCCAAGGACCCGAAGTGCATCAAAGCGCTCTCTGTATTAATCCCCGATACTGTTGCGAAGCAAGTGATGTCACACTGTGTCCGTTGTCATAAGGTGTGTTGAGTAACTTGCTTACAATCTCTTACTTTGGCGACAAGAATTAAAGTTGTTGTGTCAAGAAAATTGTTCGTTTATTTTGCAAGAACTGCATATTTTAACCGTGAGTTTGTTTTCTTAGAGTTACAACCCAAACGAGCGTGGTCGCTGCTTTTTGCCTCATCCCGAGTCGATGGTGTACAAACTGGGTCAGGACAACGAGGGAGCAAATTTCCAGTGTCAGTGCTGCAAGACCGGGTTCCGTCTCCTAAAAATGGATTTCTACGAGGAATCCACCAACGCACTTCTAACGGGTGAGAGGACGCAAAATTTGATTACAGAGTGGCGGGCCGCCGCAAGGACCTTGATTGGGTGTAATGGTGCAAGCGCCGACACTTTTCGGTGTTGATGACAACCTGGAGGTGATAATGGCGCGATAATGTTTACGAATGTTTCGTTTTTGGCAACACTTTCCGATCGGAATTCGCCTAATGGTCCTTGTCATCAGTTAGGAAGTATGCGGCGTGTCGAACTTTACCAACCGGTACGCACCAGTACCGTAGCAGGACATATTTTAATAGCACCCGAGTATATACCTAATTGGCGGAAAGGTGTGCCAATACCTTTTCAGCAAAGGGGGAGACAGCAGGTGTTGGATGTTGGCCATTATGCTAATTCGTCTGTTTGATTTCCAGGTCACTGTTACAGTGGTCACCACACCACAGACCCGGAAAGTGTCGATTATCGCCACACAGAAGGGGCTGCAAAGTCATGCGAGGAGAACGGCTGCGTGGAGTTTTACGTATGATGACTAACAACGAAGAAAATCTATTTCCATCAAACCCACATGTTTTTACGACACTCGTTCATCGACGCAAGAGCGATTCTCAGTCGACACACTTCTCAATGGATATCTTAATTGCACGTTGTAGCAATAATAGATCAGAGATAAGATTGACCGAAGAGCGTCGCCGTCGAAGATTGCAGCCTTAATTGATGTTTATGAATTTCCCACAGCACTCCGAAGTCGCTTTCGGATGTTTTCTTTGCGTAACTTGTTTTTCGATTCACTGCTGTTTGACTTTTTTCATTTGCACACTGTGTTTCCGTCTTTACCCATTTTTTGTTGTTGCTCTTAAAACTCTGTGATACGAATTCGAGAAGCATTAATTGCACCTGCCATTGGGCCAACATCAATCCGTGTTCATTTAAACTTATAATTTTGGAACGTTGTGACAAGCACCCATACATTTAAACCCGCAACAAGAACATCCAGTTGCAATACGTGACACTTACAGCTATTGTGTGCGCAGATTTAATAACTGGTTAACAAAAGGCCATATCAAACATTCCGACGATCGCTTGTACACTGTTGTTCTGTTCTTTCCTGTCAATACAAAGTGTTGATTACACATTACTATTTTGCGAATGATATATCGTTGGTTGCCAAGTGGCACAAATGGAATTTAACGTTCACAATAAAATTACCACCAACATGCCTTTTGCTGAGTCAATAGTAGCCTGTGCTTGAAAAGATGTAGAGTCGGTAGCAGAAAAACAGTCCGAAAACCGACATTAGATTGTTAGCTTTGCGCTCCAAGCAGCGACACACTTAAAAGTTGAAACATTTGTAGACATTTGTTGTGATAGGCTGTAAACCTTTGAAACCTTACTTGACCCCTTTCGCTTTGTCCCGTTTACGTCAAAAATCCTAGTCCAAGTCATTTGACGACTTTCGTGTACGCACTAGTGTTTCTTCACCTGGTATGGGGAAAAAGTTTAAATTATCATGTATCAACAGCTGAACTTTAAGGCTGTCTTTTTCCAACTTTTAACTGCTTGGCGGCTGCAATTTTTCGCACACAGATGTCACCGTTATAGCATGGTGTAATGTAAGCTTCGCACGAATTCGAACAATCCATAAGCGCTTTTACTAAGACGCGGTCAATACTCTAATAGATGTATTAGGGAATAAGGGAATACGTTGTTAGTACTATTCATTCTTCAGGCACGTGGAAAAATTCTCATGCAACACATTTTTGTACAACTGCGACACTAAAAAACAATGGGATTAACATTTCCGCCTTGGTGTTTGTACATTGTTAGCCTTGGCAGTGCTTTTAAGCATGGCTCTACCTTCCAACGGATACATCAAAACAGGCGAAATATGTACATCTTGTTGTTACATACGGCACATGCATTCACATTAAAAGGCGGTTAAAGTCGCATTATAGCAACAAAACTTGTGTAGAAGTTAGTACACGGGTTATTCGTATTCGGCAATTTTAAGAAGGAACGGTGGAGTTTTGTGCTTAATTTCGCCGACTTGAAAGGGTTGAGATTTAGTTCCCACAGTCCCGGTCCAAACAAAGCGCAATCGAGGCGGGAGGCCCAGCAGAAAATGAGAAGCAATTGTGTTTTGCGGCGAGTTGCTGATCACTCGTGCGAAAGAGCGCGGTTAATTGTAACAGGGTGGCAATCTGACGATCGACTGAATGGGACGGCGCCCACATCGTACCATAGCTGACGATGACACGAGTAGAACGTCACTTTCGAGCCTTGGCTGTGTGCGTTAATAGCTCAGGCGCGCGTGATGTAATAAGGCAACGTAAAGTGGCGTTAAGTGCGAGAGGACAGGCATCACCCTTTCGTCGGCCAATTCAAAGAAGCCTCGTTGCTCGTGTGAACACGCAATGGTAATAAAAGCGGTAACTGGTAAATCCGAGGATGAGGCTGTCAACAGGGCACTCAAGGCTCCGCACCGTCAGCACGACTTAGAATAGGTAAACCATCTTCACTTTCCAATTGAGTTATCCGCTTCTTGCACGTGTTATTAGTCTCATATTTGTTTTTCAGCATCACCGATAGCGTTTGCCTGCAGCGGTTAATTCATAGCCGAGTGATTGTTGAGTAATTGGTCGATTCATTGCTCTTCGTTTCGCTGCTGCTCGATTGATGTTCCGTCCGGAGCAAGCACGATCGACTTCATTCCTGAAGTGGTTTCCAATCGACGCTCAGTTGTTGTGGTTCGGTAGGTCTTCGTGATCGTCGTAACCTTCGAAAACAACAAGTTTTGTCTAAATCTGGCCATCCTGTTTGTTCAATATCAAAGGGTATTTTCACTTGAGTAAATATTTTGCAGAGGGTTGAATTTAAACAATAAATTACATTCACATAGAAAGCAAAAAGTTTTAACTTGAAGGCGAAATAGAGCATGTATCCTGCCAGTGTGGGGAAAACAACATTCTCAAGCATGTAAACTGTTTAAACAACACTCCAATCTTTACAAGTATGCGGACCATATTCCTCGGAATCTGTTAATAGGCCACTTACAGCATACAAAAGGTCAACATTGAAAATAGGAACCAAAACTTATTTCCATCAAACCACTTGTGCTTATTCAAATTTTTTTAAAGACGTTCAGAATAGCGAAGGTAAATGTACAAATAAATTTTAAAAACAGTGCATTTAAAAAAGTTTAATAACAGATGCAGACAGAGGTCGTTCATGAACAAGCCGTAAATGTTGCGTGGTGCCGCGTAAACCTACTACATCCTATACTCACAACTAAATGTGCAATTTGTATTGACATTGACATTCGGCATTCGCCAAATTGCTACGACCAAACCTAGAAGCAGAACGCCGCGTCATGTCACGTGGGTGTGTATTAAGAACGCGGGTTGGTAATAGGGGACTGTCAGTACCTGGCCTTGGGCCCGGCGGAAACGATTAGCTTTTTTCGGAAGGGTAACGAGTGTATGGTATGAAAGCTAATTCCCGATGTTTAAAATCTGATATGCCCACACCTAATTCCCAGTTAAGCGGCTAGGCGATTTTAGGCTTGGTCAAGATTTATTTGCAAACTATTTGCAAATTGTTAAACGTTGTCGCGCTAAGGCGGATTGATAACTGAGAATTAGTGAGCTTGGCCTGATGCGAATACAGGACCTTAATTGGTGCTCAATGTTGCCACTGGCAATGATTACTGGATGTCAAAAATCGCGGTCGTAATAAGACATCTGCTGGCAACGGAAATGAAATGCCTGACGTTCTAAGTCTCGCTAGAGTCGGTAATAGCAGTTTGGCGCACCGTGATCATTTCTCACATACGATATTATTTACGTGCAGAATTTTGTGCAAATTCGAAGTAGCGAAACTGGCAAAAAATGTACAATGATTAATAATCGTCAACGCGACAAGTATATTGTTGGCTTGTGTATTTGAACATTTAAGCCATAAAATTTCGTATTTCACGACAAACTGATAAAATTATCCGCGAAACGTCCTTGTGCATTTCAGCCAGCATTGAAAAGTTTGTAATTTTTTAAATGCGTTTTACCTTCGCGCTGTCAATCTATCACTCCCTCACAGTGCGTACGATAACATATCAAGTTATCGCAAGACAAAAACAACGGTTTGAGCGAACTCCTTGTCTAGGGTTTTTATGGTTAGTAAAAGTTTGTTTAAAAACCAGCAAATTTGCTTCATCGGTTCCGTGGCGCCATGTCTGTAAACACTGGCGCTACCTTGATCAATGCCAGGCCTGTCCTTTAACAATGGGAAAAATTGCTGACAGAGTTTTACAAATAGACAATTTTTGGTCGTGCAAGCAAAGGTATTACGCTTAATTTAGCATAATGGGTCGGTTGATGTCACAAATTTTAATAATCCAAGCAGCGAACGTAATAATTGACCCCACTCCCTTCAAGAC
This sequence comes from Phallusia fumigata, assembly GCA_008931825.1. Taxonomy (NCBI): domain Eukaryota; kingdom Metazoa; phylum Chordata; class Ascidiacea; order Phlebobranchia; family Ascidiidae; genus Phallusia; species Phallusia fumigata. Next base: position 24,751 of record QXVZ01003741.1, read on the forward strand.
AACGCGATTACGTAAACTTTTGGCCCAAATCGATTTTTAGCAATATATCTTTAATGGGAACTTTCGAGGGTGTGACCCCGGTACCAACTCGCCTGTCCCCTGACGTCACTTACCGGTGTGAAGATATGCAAATGTACAAAACCGGGTAATTATTTGGGCGTCGATCAACCCAGCGCATCGGTTTCAGTGATGTGAAGTAGGTGGGCGGATGTAACTATTGGTTAGACTGCGCCGCGCCGTGGAATCAAGTTCCCAGCATACCAAATATAACGTCTCTTCCTATACGGTAGTCATTGTATAATTGCGGGGTTTTGGCAGCTTCTGTCAAGACTGATCAGGAAACTTCGACCGGTTTGCTGGGTTTGAAATATGAGAAGGTGCTTTCCTGGCGGATGTCGTTTTTTGTGTGGGCGGTATGCAGTTTATAATTGTGCATTTCAAGACCAGCCAAGCCTTTTGAGAAAAACGGCGGCCAATAATAGAGGATAAAGGCACCCCATACCGACAAAAGAGAATTTTTTTCGCAAACTTACATTTTTTATTTTACCAGTACATGCAACCGGCCATTAAAATGTTTTTCAACCGTTTATAGCAGGTGTTCTTAACCCGGGGCACCCACAGCCCTAGGGGGGAAGAGATCTGTTTCTAGGGAGTACGAGGATGTTGAAGCATTTTTATGTACACACTGTATTGCATTTATAACATCCAAACAAAAAATGGATTGTTATTTAAACATAAGAACAATAATTACTTTTCGGAAATTACAGAAGGGCTTCGAGAACTGGTTAGTGACAAAGGATAAAGAAAAAGGCGAAGAACAACTGGTTTAGAGAAACATAAACGAAAATAAGTTCCTTTAACTATTTCCCCTACTTACATCGACATCTCCGTCGGTCGTTTCCTCGACATCAGTAAAGACCTGGGTATCTTGTGAGACGTCCCTTCGCACATCAGTGTTCATGTATTCCTGTGGATAGGGATTCACGTAACCGATCTCGGGCTGTGGAGTGCTCGATGTCGACGTCTGCGTGGAATAACCGGGCCCGGTAGCGCTGCTAGCGGAGGTGTTGTACGAAATCACTTGCACCTGTTGGCAATTTGGTGAGTTAATAGTAATTGAACATGAGTAAATGAAAAAAAGATA
>QXVZ01003748.1:0-17575 GCA_008931825.1 Phallusia fumigata
TTCCTGTACCTTCAACTGTCGAATTAAAAATTGTATTTTTAGGAAAAAGTCATGGACGATAGCACTCCTAAAACCTGCGGCAATGCAAAGGAGCTTTACCCCCTGCCGGACAGGTAAAAACGCATACTTTGTCCAGTAAATAAAAAGTGACTAACAGCAGAATTATCCAATCAACAGAGAGAGTCTGGCAGAGTCTGTTGAACTGTGGGACGAACACCATACATACACCTACATGGGTATAAAGCGTCTGGATTGTGTTAACACTGTAAATGTTAACAATCCTTCGGCTTAATAAATTGTCGCATAAAATCGCGTTTACAACTTGCCTTAAAAGAAGCTACTTTACGTTTATTACTACCATAGTGACGTTACGAGGTTGACAACGCAATTGAAATCTTAAAAGTACGTCTCTCGCTTGGCTCGCCCATGTATATAACCATACAATTTTGACAGAGACAGATGTTGTTGAAACGAACCTTTCTCGGTCGTCTTCTGCAACCTATATTCGACAAAGGATGAGCAGCGAGGGAACCGGATTGGACGAGGCGGTTTCACGTGATTTGCCATCAAGCCGTTCCTTATCAAATGACCAACGTGAACAGATTCCACTTTTAAGCGTGCCAACAACACGGTTGGAAATAATAGAAACTTTATTGACAAGCACCGTGAATACAAATGCAGTTTACGGACACTTGGTGCAACCTGCAGAGGACGATCCAAGACCCGCTGAACGCACGGATGACCCATGCTTACCGGGTCTCTACGTTTCCAAAGAACAATTATGATAACTCTCAATGGCGATTTTTTACTGCAAGAGGATTTAAGATTCTTACTGTCAAACTGGACCAGACTCTTGTGGTTTGAAATGGACAAAGGCGTATGTGTTTGTGTCTGTAAGACTTGATTCGCTCTGTGACTTATTTTTCGCTTCGTGTCTGCAGTCGCACCATGTATTTTTACCTCATGCAAGTACATCAGTGGGCACCGACACTGCTAGTAACTTTAAAATCCGAAAACAAAAAAAGGTAAAAGGGAGAAAACGGATCTAGGACTCTTGAACGTAGTGCTATACGGCCGAAGTACGGTAGTGAATTTGGCATTTGGCGTCGTCAGTAATAAGGGGATTCCCCGTTCCAGTCGACTTCGGCTCCGGGCCATTTCGTGAAGAGACAAAGTTCAAGCGAGGGTTGCTTCTTCTCGATCTCCTCCTCATCGTCCCAGATCGTAATCTGGCGATCCGGGTTCGTCACGCAGTCGGCCCGCGTACGCGTGTCTGTAATTAAATGTTTGTTTGCATGTGGCAAAATAAAACGCAATGCTAACGTTTTCTAAAAAAGTATGCAGTGGAGCAGTGTTTCTCAAACTTTTTGCACCCATGTAACATTTCTTAGTTTGCACAATGTCCATGTACCACAAAGTTTCATAAAACTTCGGAATAACGAATGGACCACCTTATCAGATTATTAAATCCTTCCAACTTTTGACAGCAGTTGACCGATAGGCAGACCGACCAAATGAGTTTTTGTGAGATTGTTAAATCGTTATGTGCCAACCCAGGATGGCATAAAAACATTTCAATCCATTGCACCGACACCAAAAAAGGTTGCCCGCGTACCACCATTGTTACGAGTACCGTAGTTTGGGAGTAGAGTGTCATCACAACCCATTTCTTTCAATTAGGTTACATACAAAAAAGAAACAGAAAAACTCGGTGTAAAGGATCACGCTTCAGCAAATTGGTAGAGAAAGTCAGCAAAAATTCTGAAGTTTACTGTGCCAAAAGCCTCAAATTGCTGTCTTCGGACAAGAACCTGGCTACATCAATCTTATAACAGCACAAATTACCAACTAACATGATAACGACAACAGTCCTTTGTCGTTTTGTCTCACCTAGAGTAAGCATAGTCTCGTCTTGCTGGGTAAAGTGGCCGTTGAAATAATGTAAGCAAAAATATCGCTCGGTTTTCCAGTCTGTCACCAGGTCCCGAGCCGTACAGAAGAGAATTCCAAAAGTGCCATTGATCTGTGTCATCCAGAGGGGGTAGAGGGGAGTTTTCAGCATGCTCCCGACCTGTTAAAAGATAGTAAATTATCAAGAGTCTCAATCAAAATCAGCTGCAAAGTCTATCATATCTGTACCCAATTCTAACTTTCACAAATTTTATGACAAATTATTAAATCGCAAATGGAATACATGACTTCGCCTGTGCAAATGTGCCAAGCGCAACACGCATAAAATGCATGAAAACTAGCCTTTACAAAAACGATCGCAGATCGTGGTAATGAAAACGTTTACAAACAATTCTAAAGGAACTAGAGGCTTGTGGAGTATCGGGAGTCCAATTAGATAAGCAATNTTTCGGCGCATGAACTTCCGTAGTTCGGATTTCGAATACATCGTATACAACCACAGCTGTTGACATACGATCCAACGTTAAAAACATTTTCGGAGAGAGGTAATGATGTCTGGTTGCCACAAACCTTTTCAGTAAAGCCGTCGGCCACAAAATATCCTTTGGTTTTAAAGCAGGGTTCTTGCCCTACCAGGGTGACGATCACCTGACGCTTACTCTCACTGACGTTCGCGCTGTTTTCCTTCTGTTTATTCAAAGGCGTGGCACATTTCCATATGATGTCGACGAACGCATCGACAATCGCGTTTTCCTGTGCCACTGCCGACGGCTTAGGCGAACTTGACACAAATAGACGCCATGAAGTTACCAAGCACATAATGCAGGTTGTAATATAGCATCGAAGAAAACAGTATTTCCTTAGTAAGCAATGAACTGAATTAGTAACGTTAGTTTTAAATATAAANGTAACATTTCTTAGTTTGCACAATGTCCATGTACCACAAAGTTTCATAAAACTTCGGAATAACGAATGGACCACCTTATCAGATTATTAAATCCTTCCAACTTTTGACAGCAGTTGACCGATAGGCAGACCGACCAAATGAGTTTTTGTGAGATTGTTAAATCGTTATGTGCCAACCCAGGATGGCATAAAAACATTTCAATCCATTGCACCGACACCAAAAAAGGTTGCCCGCGTACCACCATTGTTACGAGTACCGTAGTTTGGGAGTAGAGTGTCATCACAACCCATTTCTTTCAATTAGGTTACATACAAAAAAGAAACAGAAAAACTCGGTGTAAAGGATCACGCTTCAGCAAATTGGTAGAGAAAGTCAGCAAAAATTCTGAAGTTTACTGTGCCAAAAGCCTCAAATTGCTGTCTTCGGACAAGAACCTGGCTACATCAATCTTATAACAGCACAAATTACCAACTAACATGATAACGACAACAGTCCTTTGTCGTTTTGTCTCACCTAGAGTAAGCATAGTCTCGTCTTGCTGGGTAAAGTGGCCGTTGAAATAATGTAAGCAAAAATATCGCTCGGTTTTCCAGTCTGTCACCAGGTCCCGAGCCGTACAGAAGAGAATTCCAAAAGTGCCATTGATCTGTGTCATCCAGAGGGGGTAGAGGGGAGTTTTCAGCATGCTCCCGACCTGTTAAAAGATAGTAAATTATCAAGAGTCTCAATCAAAATCAGCTGCAAAGTCTATCATATCTGTACCCAATTCTAACTTTCACAAATTTTATGACAAATTATTAAATCGCAAATGGAATACATGACTTCGCCTGTGCAAATGTGCCAAGCGCAACACGCATAAAATGCATGAAAACTAGCCTTTACAAAAACGATCGCAGATCGTGGTAATGAAAACGTTTACAAACAATTCTAAAGGAACTAGAGGCTTGTGGAGTATCGGGAGTCCAATTAGATAAGCAATCGTAGTTTGAACGACATAGGTGAATGCCATGTCATTGGGCAAACAACTTTTAGTAGGCACATAAAAATTGTTGGATAAGTGGGAGGGTTTTCTAGCAAACAGTCTTCTTCGGGGAGTCCACAAAATAAGTGCAATTGTATAGGTTTTCCCTTTTACAACGGCATTGCTTACAGTGTCTCAGTAATTACCTAATAACTATAGGTTACTTTACACAAAATACTTTTTTACTGACAACTGGTCTATATGTATGCAATCCCTACGCCTATACATGTAAAAATTCAATTTACCTGCCGACCACGTTCCAAAAAACGCTTTGCGCTAAATGCGGCAAAGATGTCAAAATCAAACACAACAAACACCAGGATAGTTTGTGGAATTCCTGCTGATCTTCGCGATCAAAATAGAGAACAAATCGTAACACTTCTCACCTCTGTACGTCTTTGTTCATGCTCCTGTTTGTTGAAAAACAAAAATCCGATTTCGCTTCTGCCTCTGATTCCATACAGCGGGTGCTCGAGAGGTTTTCCTTTGTTATCCGTCCTTATCACGCCGTTGTGCAGATGGGGAGCCGCGTTGCCCGTCAGCACGAAGTTAACCAATGCCTGTCATCATAGCATAAAACCTCATCACGTAGGCCAAACTTAAACAGACAATGGATTGGTCTGTTTGTTTCACGTTTTAAATTTCGTTGGGCTGAAACGCTGCCAGAGATTTTTGGGAAAATTTGAATTTGATAAACAGCCCAATAAATCGTTTTTTGGTTAACCAGGCGCAGTGAATTTGTGATGTAAGTTTGCTAACCACTTCGTCACTAGAAGGCGCTATTAAGCACCTATACCCTATCGCCTGCATTACAAAAGCGGGTGACTGCGTTCAAGTACTTGCCTGTGTAGATCGGGCATTCTCAGTTAACAAAGCGTCCTGTCGCCGTCCCATGTCTTTCTTTAACTGGTCGCAAGTTCGCGACAGCACCATGCTGTACAATAACATCACACCACCCGGATAGGCGCGGTTGCAAAACTAGAAGAAAAAAAGTTTATGAAGCGTCTATTTAAAATTCCAAACCAGAACTTGCTTACGTAGTGGACGTTTCGGCGCATGAACTTCCGTAGTTCGGATTTCGAATACATCGTATACAACCACAGCTGTTGACATACGATCCAACGTTAAAAACATTTTCGGAGAGAGGTAATGATGTCTGGTTGCCACAAACCTTTTCAGTAAAGCCGTCGGCCACAAAATATCCTTTGGTTTTAAAGCAGGGTTCTTGCCCTACCAGGGTGACGATCACCTGACGCTTACTCTCACTGACGTTCGCGCTGTTTTCCTTCTGTTTATTCAAAGGCGTGGCACATTTCCATATGATGTCAACGAGCGCGTCGACAATCGCGTTTTCCTGTGCCACTGCCGACGGCTTAGGCGAACTTGACACAAAAAGGCGCCATGAAGTTACCAAGCACACAATGCAGGTTGTAAAAGCATCGAAGAATACAGTAATTTCCTTAGTAAGCAATGCACTGAATTAGTAACGTTAGTTTTAAATATAAAATAGGTTGAGTCTCATAAAAATGTAATATTATTAAGCATAGTTCAAATCAAATGCAAAAAACATACGATTTTCCGAAGTAAGAAGATTCCTCTGCAACTCTTTCCGATGAGAAGAGCAGACTCTTTAGCACGTAGGCTTGCACGCCCAACGTCAATGCACGGGGACCTGGCTACAGAATAGAACGCAAGTTTAATTGGTGCTGCAAAGTGTGACAGATCTGTGTACTGCTTCGTAAAGAAAATATTGCGTTGTAGTAATGTTGACCAGACAGTGTTAAATTGTTTACTGAACGTCTTTCGTATATTCCCACAACGCTTTGTCTACAATGGAACGTAAATGGGTCATTTTTATGAGCAATAGTTTTCGTATTAGGTCACGACAAAACATTGCCAACATATGCCCTTACTGAAGATGCATCCAGGCCATAAGGAATCTTTGATTTGGGTTCGCGAAACGCAAAGTAGAACTTCTTCCAGTCGGTGGTAAAAGATTGTGTGGCATAGCCAAGGACGACCGCCCTCAGGTTCTGCGCGAAACGAAACTCAGGTAAAACACTGCGGTAAGATAAGAATTACAAGCTGTACCTACACGTGCTGTGGCGAGCTCCACGGGACAGCCGACAATACGAGTCTGTGTTTGGGGTCCTTTCAAAGGCACTTTAAACTCGTCCGGTTTTCTCTTTGTTACTGTGTTCGACGAAGGAGGCTGAGACAAAGCGTGCATGAGGTAATTTTTCGAAATTCTAATTCAAGACCAAAGGCCGAAAACAAGATGTTAATTAAGGCATAAACACACATGCACACAAGTTCTTTGTTAAGTAGTATATGTGTTTGAGAGTGGGCAAGAAAAAACACTGATTCACTGAGACCCAGGTCGTTCAGGCAATGTCTCTTGTTATGCGACTCCTTTAGAAAAGTTGGTTCGACTTTCGTCGCACCAGCAACAAGAATTTATTAAAGACACGGATTATCAACACTGTATTTATTGATATAACAACCTACAAAACGGGATAGTTGTGCGACGCCCTTGGAAAATTAAAACGACGCACAGTTTGAGAACTACGGCATAAGGGCACAAAACACACACGTGAAGAGTTGTTTTTGTAATAGCCAACTAAGATACCCCAGTTGCCTCGTACACGGCTTTAATTGCCCAAGCGTGCTTACTCGTAATATTTAAGAGCCATTCCGAGAATTTGTCAACAATATGCCCCTATTCCATCTCCCCGCTTTGTTCTACAACTATATAGCCTATCGCTAGAACGAAACATTTTGCTTACCGGCGACTGAACGCGAGGAAGGTTGAACCTGCAGAGTAAAACAAGAAAATGTAAATCAATATTAGACTGTTTAGTACAGAAACAGCTCACTCACCCATTGTCAAAGAAGTTTGCTAACTTCGCTAGGTTCCTACTTTGATTCCTATTAGCCCTCTGCTCCGAAAGTGGCTCTTTCCTCTGCATTACTGGAGGCGCGTTTGATTAGTGCAGCTGCTAAAAACATACAACTACTTCGCCTGTGGAAGCTAGCAATTCATGCACAGCGACATCACTTTTCATTAAGCTATCACAAACACAGTAACCTATAAATAAATCCTGGCAGGGTATAACCAAATACACAAATAGCGGACTCTAGCGCAAGTCAATATTTAGCTTCGCTGTTCACCATCCGACATTATGTTTCACAGTGCTGACTGGCTGCGCGCTCGACCTTCTCGACCCCAAGTATTGTTACAACACGAAACCCGATAAGGCTTCTATTGTTAGCGCAGAACATGCGCTTAGGCAAAGTCACAATTTATTGTCAACATGAGCGACTTTGTCCAATGCGACAAAAGGGCGGCGAGAATCCATAACTGAACCAATACGGCGGCTGTTTTATGTTATTCGGTCACATCGATTAGCTGTAAAGACGTGGGATTGGAATAATGTGACGATACGATGAAGCACACCCCTGTAACCGCCTTGGGAAAATCACTCAGTAAATGCTGGTACACAAATATAACGCAAGAAATTTAGTAACACGCATAGAGTACCTTAGTGAAAGAACAAATAACGATATTATCGAAATTGACGCCAAGTCGAAATGTAGCCGAACTATACAATGTCTTAACGACTGAGCAGTGCAAAATGCATAAAAAGCATAAATAGAGCAAGCTATTATTCGATCAGTAGCATAAATTCTTTTTAAAACCCCATGCCAAAATAACAGCACCAAGTATATTGCTTACACAGTTTTACGATGTGATTATCAGTTTAGAATTGGGACGAATTTCCTTTGGTGAGGTGGTGAGTAAGCGAGATACCAAACCATTAAAAAAAACAAATTTTGGAAAAAGTTTCAAGTGACTGTGAGTTCCAAACTACAGTCAAGTAAGACGTAAAAATGCTATTTCGAACACGTAAAAAACAGACATTACTTCAAAAATTGCTACAGCTTCATTATCCATTTAAAACATTTGGTACACACAGCTCTAAGTTGGGTAAAAATGCAAAATGATCAGTCCACAGGCAAGGAGTGCATGATTCGTCAGGATACAGAAGTTCACAATTCGTAGAAAGCGTAATACAGCAACATTTTAATCAAGCACAAGTTCACGTTGTAATAGGAGGCGAAAGAACAGTGTCCAAAATCGACGATAAACAAAAAAACAATGAAAACAATCAGGATACTGCATCTATCACAAAATGTCCAAATGCAGGTTACCGCAATATCCAGCTGGAAGCCAACTGCACTTGTCTTTCCGCTTCCTCGCATGTGCTCTGCTCCTCCTTGGCAAGCTGATTCACACGGCATTCTCTCTCGTGCCACCTAACGGAAAGGGAATGCTCGGGTGCGCGGAAAACATCGAGGCCGGACGAGAGAGCTTTCTCGTACAGATCTTCGCCACTACAAGCGAAAATTCATTAAACAGAGCTCCACGAAAGCAATATGGATTTAAATACAGACAACCGGGTGATGATAAAGGTGTTCACTCGCTGTGATAAATAGTTACATAGATGCGGTTTTGGATGATGAAAATGGCACGGGTGGGCAATTTTTTTGACCCACGGACCAATTTTTTTTCTTTAAAATCGGCTGGTGGACCGTGGAAAAGAACTACTAAACAAATCGCACACGCTTTAGGTCATTGGAACTGGGCAAAAGAAAAATGAAGGGTAATGCGCATCTTTGTTATAGCATCTGACGCACCAGCATAAAGGATTCGCGAGCGTTAGCTTGCCCACCTCTGGCTCTAAGGCAGTGGTTCCCAACCGAGAAGGAAATCCTCCTCAAGGAGAAGTTTTACGAGTCAGGGAAGGAAGAAATGAAACGTGAAAAAATAAGCAAAGGAGGAAATGCAGCAACGGAGAGAGTAAACCGCTGCTCTAAAGTATCAACATAACTAATGGACTTTACTGCATCGGTAAAAAAACAAACTCATCGCCTACTCAGTTTACCTGGCAAACGCTTCGCCCCCGCACGCTCGAATGAGATCCTGCTTGTAGCCGCAAAACAAGCTGTAGTCAAATGATCGCCAGAATCCCGATGTTTTCGACACCTCCTCTCCCTCCTGAGAACGTTGGTAATGTTGAAAGTTCGAAAGGTCGTGGTTGGCTCAAAACCAAAAGCTTACCGTGTTTTTCAGACGTTGAAAAGACGCGGGAAAATACAGTTGTTCGCCGGGGATAGCATTTAAACGGGCGTGGTGCAGAAATTCCGGTTCCATCTGACAAACAGCGTGCATAACGTTTATTAGGCCCGCCGAAAAAGAAAGTTTCCTACCTAGCTTGCTAAAATGCAACGTTATGGTAACGCACTCTTTGCATTGGGTATGAACACCGGCAAACCGAAATGCTGAGGTTGTTTATACACATGACGTATTACTTTTTTAGAGACAATAAGACAAGAAGTTAAGTTTAATGGCATTACATGCGCCTGAAAATCTTGTAAATAGCCATAGCACTGGTAGATACAAACAGATGTGGATAGGCTCTTGGGAGCTAAAGTGGTAGATGGCATGTTTGTAAACATACCGTCACTGCCTGGTATAGAGACACTGTACAGGAAATATTCTCGGGATGCAGTGGATTTGTAGTTTTTTGAGAGGCGAAACCACAATCTTAAGAAACTTGTGTGTGATTTGAAATGGTTTGCTAAAAACGTAGCTCTTGAATAGTATTTTTGTTCATACCAGCACAAACAGGTTCGTTGAGCATATGAGAGTGTCTGCTGGTAGAGCTTTGACAGATAATGCCACACCTTCAATATGAGAGAAGGGCTTGTTTCCACCATTTATCCATCTATAAAATCCAACCAATGTATGACAGGTTAAAAAACACATTATTACATAAATTAGTGATCAAACTTAAAACTGTCCATTTCTACATGATGAGCGTACATTGAAAATCACACATGTACAGTTTGGTTTGGCACCTTAGTGATAACTCTGGATACTTCTGCTTGTAGAGGTTTAACAGCTTAAGGGTTTCAGATTTCTTTTCGTCGAAGTTACTAGGAGGATCAGTCTTGGTTTGGTATAAAACAACCAGAAGTGCCACATTTTGTGCTCGATCCACAGACATGCAGGACTGCCAAAAATTTTTTTTTTAATTTTTGATGTTGGTTAAGTGTTGTGTTTTAGGCCTAAGTATGGCGCAAAACAATTTGTAAGTGTGCCTAAGCACCAGAGTTTAAACAAAACTTTTTTAATATGCTTGCTATCTTAATACATACAAATATCAAACACTTAACCCAACCTGTTCAAACATTTGCATAAATTCTTTAAAATCTGTTGAGCCATCTTGTAACGGAAGAACAAAGTTCACTTTGACATTAGGGGCAAACTGTGTCTTGATTGATCTCATTCTGTCATATGGCTGATCGAAACTTACAGTTGCAATCTACAACAGAAACCAACATTTCAACATTTATAAGGTGCAAAACAAAGCAAGGCCTCTTACATCCTGGTCATTTTGTTGAATGTCAACCATGTACTGGTATCCAACACCTGGTACAACACGACGGAAAATAGTGCTGGTTTTCAGGACTGATTCAGTGCCATATTTCATCTGAAACATGAGAAGTGAATTACAATAGCTGCACCAATCACATGCAGGGAAGTTGAACCATATAAAAATTGAAAGTTATTTTCTGTGTCAATTGAGATAATGTATTTACCTTCGCTTGCTCAAGGGCCATCGTTTTAACTTTATCCAGCATAATTTCATCAGATTTCGTTAAAGTGCGGCTGGGTTCTGCTTCATTGGTTGAATAAACCAAAGTTGGGGACTTTTCATTTGTTTCAATGCGATCCCATGAAATGACATCACCATGCTGATATCTGGGAAACAATAGAATTGTAATAATTTTTTTTGCTGTTGATTGAGATGTAAATTTTCAGAAAAGTATGCAAATCCCTACTTGTTTTCATTTCCGTGGCGACCGAGAATGAGTCGGTCATCTGCCATACCTCCTTCCTTAACCAAAACTCTGTCCATGCTTTGTATGATATTGTGGTAATATTCATTTAGCCTAACAATACAATATTGAATTGCAAAAAACAATTAAAAAAGATTTAACAGATTTGAACATACTTTGCTGTTTCATTCAACTTTTGTGACAGTGAAAAATGGTGGACTCTATAGAAGGCTGTGGAATCTTGCATGGGATGTATCGATATACTTTCCTTGTACGGACAATTCTCATAGTATGGATCAATTAAGTCCGTTCCTCCAAGATCATAAAACAAATTCTGAAAAACCGAAGTAAGTACTTTATTATCTTAGCTTGCCACTTGACATACATGGAAAAAGAATAAAATTTTTGTACCTTAATCGAATACACACAAGTCAGGTTGAGAAATCTAAGGGCACAGCGAGCAAATTGCAGGCCTGATGGAGTGCTGCTGCTTTGATACTCACTCTGACATACAGTTATATGAGGACAAATTTTCTGAAGGGCATGTCTGCTTAAGATAAACCCAGGGCCAGATGAACAGTAATGATCAGGATCATTAGTGTATTGCTTGTCTGCAATATCTGTGACAATTTTGTGTCCTAAAGAAAGAACAAAACTTTATTTAATTGTAAATGAAATCTGATGTGCAAAAGGCAGGAAAGTTTTTAAACAATAAAAGCATGACACAAACATAGCTGTATGTACTAATAACAATATGATGTGGCATAGTCACCATTTTTTTCTACATATTTTTGCAAACTCAACAAAAAACACCCAAAATCTGTTCAACAATTGCACTTTTACATTGCTATAGTAAAAAAATTTAAAATTACCTATCCAGAGGGTATTCGAATCATCGAGTCGTTTTGTAAAGTTTAGTAGTAAGGGAAGACGAAGGTAAGTGTTGCTGTTGACAATAAAGAAATGATGGTGGGTGTCAATATGTTCGCTGCACAGATTGTTGATGACTTCATACAGCATTGCAGCTGATATTTCGCGTGGACTCTTTGATGCCACTGTAACAAACACAACATTAAAAGTAGAACTAGGTTACAAATTACAACTCATACAAACTATCAACAATACCTGAAACATGGTAGTTTCTAATGTCTGCAGACTTAGCAACATCAACTCCCATTGGTGAATAAACACCAATATCTCCGAATCCTTTGGCTACCCAATCTTATAAAAAGCATCATCACAGTTTGGTTAAAAGTAACTTGTATATTATTTCATAAAAAAAACAACTTACCGCTGCCATACGTTTTTCCGATAAGTGGTATAAAAGGGGAAGTGATAGCAGAGGGATTAACAACTGCAACATATACTTTTTTCTTTAGTTTTAGTTCTTGAGTTAAAAAGCCAGGAATGTGCACTGGTGTCAGATTCATTTCCCAAGCAGGATTCTAGGTTATAATGGAGCAAAATCAAAACTTTTTTACTGACAGTGTAAGCAAGTGGAACAGCTGCTTTACCTCAATTGATGGGATATCAGCTTGAACCTCAATTGGAATTGTTAAATTGCCAACATCTTGGTTGTTTGTATTTGAGCTGATGTCCTGTGACAGTTTCCTCTCAATAACCTTCTGGCCTTCAACTGTTGGAAAATAAAATATAAGTTTGAGTATGTTTTTCTTAATGTGTAAAAGCCTTGATTACGATTTGCATTAAAGACAGGATATCAATTAAAAACAAGTTTTTTTGTAGCTTACAAGTTCCATAAATAAATTCATATTCATTAAATTGACCAAACAGCTTTAGTTTTAGCAGCAAGGTTAAATCCTGTACACTGTTACAAGAACAAAGCTGAAATCATTTACCATGATACTCCCTTTGAAGCTCATGAGAATCACTATTGGATGGGTTTCCCCGCTCTTTTAAATGTGCTTGATCATTATGTGTATCAGTCCATAGTTGATTAAACAAGGCGGGTGATTCAAAAGCCAAAAACAAAACGATTGATATCAAAATTCCACAGGCAATCCCAAAACAAAATGGGACAAAATTGTGTCCAAAACAACTCTTGTTGGCCTTCATGTTCTGTGAAAGATAACGCACCCTTAATACATTACACACGTAATGCACAACAACTCAAAACATTTAGGTAAAAAGCTAACCTGCAAGGCAACTGAAACATAAATAGAGCTTACCTTAACACCTGAGGAAACAACCATCACTGCTGTATTGTAAACAACTTCCAGATTCGTGGCATATTTTCGGATGAGCTTTTTCGAAAACGTCCATTGCGTGTAGTTCCGTAAATTTAACATATTTTTTGTCAATTTATTTTATTTAGGAGAAAAATGTGCTCTGGGGTAAACTTAATACTGTTCTATATTTTCTATGAACCAAGTGAAAAAAATGTAGGGAAAGATATGTGGTTGCAAATATGCATAACGTGCTGGACTTACTTCACTAAAAACCTCTAGCGCTGCAAAGTGTAATTTTACAAGAATAATTTGTCGAGAAATATATGTATAATAGGGTTTGTTTGTTGGTATTTGATTTGATTAAAGTTAGAAACCAATTGATGGAGTCGAAACAGTAATTGTGTTTTCGCGCCCCTTGTTTGCATACAGGGGTGAAATGTCATTCAAACTGGAATTGTCACAGCGTTTAAAAAAAGCTTGTTTAATACACGCCTTTTGATCAAAACAGAACAGTAGTCCCAACAGAGGGCTATGGTTGCAAGTCGTTATAGTACTAAACTAAATGCAATAAATTCAGTTTTGTCCTGTTTCTAATAAATACAAGTCAAGTCAAGTCAAGTTTATTTATTTGCATTGTCACTTCATCAATTCGTCATCGTTAAAAGGTTTCATAAAACAGCAAGGACACCGAAAAAACCATAGGTTATCGAGTCAAGTGTCCTGTTTCGAAAGGTGGTTGAAGTNTAGTACTAAACTAAATGCAATAAATTCAGTTTTGTCCTGTTAAATACATAAATACATCCTTTTTAAAAAATTCCAGTTGTCACGGTTGACAAGTCTCGGTTCCCAAGGCGGGTTGCTCTCGTTTTTTGCTGGTTTTTGAGCTGCATGGCGACGCTTTTTCGTGAAATTTAGTTTACTCAACAACAAAAATACCTCTTACCAGTTACCAATGTATTAGTTAAACAATTTAAGATGGATGGTTGCAGTGCATTAGATCAGATTTACATGGTTAAACGGATAAATTCAGAACACAAAGATCTACTCCACGATGTCTCGTTCGATTTCTTTGGAAAACGAATGGCGACTTGTTCCAGCGACCAAAGCGTTAAGGTTTGCAATTCATCTGTGCTGGAGTAAATTTGCGGTAAAATTTTTACAATTGCAATTTTCTTGTTTTAAGATTTGGGACGTGGATGAAAATGATGAATGGCATTGTACAGCAAGTTGGAAGACTCACAGTGCATCAGTTTGGAAAGTGACGTGGGCTCACCCTGAGTTTGGTCAGGTTCTGGCGACTTGTTCATTCGACAGAACGGCTGCAATTTGGGAAGAGACAGGTTTGTAAATGTTTTTCAAACAAACTGAAAGTGTCACTGGGCAGATGCATGATAATGTAATCTGTTGTTGCAGTGGTTGAAAATTCATCCTCACAAACTGAAAGAGTTTGGGTAAGACATGCTCCTTTAGTCCACACTTAATATCTGTTCACTACATCTAATGCCAGCACATGTTATTCCAGGTTCATAAAGTGAGCTTAGTTGACAGCAGGACGTCTGTAAAAGATGTGAAATTTGCACCAAAACATCTTGGGCTTCAATTGGTATGAAGACCACCTTTCTTGAAATGACACACATACTTTATTCTATCAAGAAATGTTTAAACTAAACAGGCCACTTGCTCTTCAAACGGTATCATAAGAATTTATGAAGCGCCAGATGTAATGAATCTGACCCATTGGTCACTACAAAACCAAATTCAATGCAAGATATCATGCAGCTGCCTTTCTTGGAACCCTTCAACGTTTGTATATTTTATTTTTTTGTCTTTAAATGCAGTGACATTAATAGTTTGTTAATTTTGTTTTAGTCACAGAAACCACTTGCCAATGATTGCTGTGGGCAGCGATGATCCTTCATCTTCTGGGGGTGGAAAAGTGTTTATTTTTGAATACAATGACCAATCAAGGTGAGTTTTCTATTGAAAGTTTAAAAGATAACTATCACCTTTGGTCAAATGTATTGTTTTTTGGGCATTCAGGGAGTGGTCCAAAGTAATAACAATCATGTCAATGACCGATGCTGTCAGTGATCTCTGTTTTGCCCCAAATCTTGGTCGCAAGCATCATGTGCTGGCTGTTGGTTCTGAAGATCTGCATGTTTTTAACATTAAACCTTCCAGGTTTGGCAAAACAAACCTACTTTCTATACTCGACTTTTCTTATTTAAAAATTTGAAACATTCTCTGAATATTAGATTACAAAGCTATTTCAANTCAACTTTCGTCGCTTCACGCAAGGGCGAGCGCCGCCGACTGAAAGACCTCTGGATCCAAAATTTGCCGGAGCGTATTATTGAGATTACCTTGAGGGCCGATGCACGCCGAATTTTAGGAACTTTGATACAAGACAAACGAGTCAGTGTAATAAAAGGCGGCCACGCTACGATTTTTAAGTTACAATTTACGATGATATTCACCAACTGTATTCAATCCCAACTAGCTCTATGCGCGTGCAATAGTTTCAAAGATAATTCCAAATCGGCAGTTCTATTTTACAGTTGCATTTTTAACAGTCAAGTGCATCATGACGTAACACTTTTAGAGTGTAAATAAGGAGCTGGCTACGTTTGATTAGTTGTCGCCATTCGCTTCATCATGTCGTTTCGCAGTGCTTACTTTTGCAGTACACAATCATGATCGGTGGTGATTTGATGCGCTTGTTTTGGGAACTGCAGAGGCACGCAGACGCAGATGATGTTTGGCACATTTTTAGGCGAGTGAGGAGCGGTCTTGCGATAAACTGTTTGCACACAGGAAATATTACACGTTGACAAAACCGAAACGGGTTGGTGAAAGAATTTGCAAAAAATAGATAAAAGGAGTTGGCCTATCAGATCCCTTAGTAACGGTTGATGCAGAAAGCATCTGGATTTTCCGTCACAAGTCGAGTGACTGCATTGAGGTGAAATCACATTCGTCGCCCTTGCTTGAATACACACCAGGNTCAGATCCCTTAGTAACGGTTGATGCAGAAAGCATCTGGATTTTCCGTCACAAGTCGAGTGACTGCATTGAGGTGAAATCACATTCGTCGCCCTTGCTTGAATACACACCAGGTAAACAAGGGCTATCCTCTGCGCTGGAAGCACACTGGTTCGGTGGAGATCTGGGCATGTACAACCCCTCTCCACCCATGTACGACTGTATGGAATGCGCGTCCCAATATCCTGCTACATCTGAAGTAAGAGCGAAAGGCTCACTTTATATGTTTAACAAAAACAAAATTGTGACAAGTCATTTGCACTAAGGCTCGAAAGTCAATGAATGAAAAACTGAGTTTAATTCAGCAACCAATATGTAGTTTTATTGTGTTAAAAACGTACCTGCTGGGAGCTCCTCGTGATCGCTTGACCTGAACAAAACAAATTGGCCGTTTTTATGGTTTTGGTTGGTTTGTTTACACTGGACCACCGATTTCTATGTAGAATCGATCGCAGTTGGGCTATTACTGGGTTAGATGGCCATCTGGCTATTATACTCAACACAGCAGACTCTTGTAGGCGCAAAACACAGCCAACCAATACGATTTCTTTTACCGACCGAAATAACCCCAACTCAGCAAATTGGTGCATTAACGCCGATTAGAAGTGTCCGACTTTTAAGAAGTGGCGCTATAAAAGGGCTGTGTAAAAAGTGCGGAAGACATCCAACAGCGCGTGGTAATAATAACGGAGTCAAATCTGTGATGTACACTCTTTTGCAAACCTGTCACTGGCGCTTCGCTCTACATGATAGACATGTTTCTGTGCGTCTTTGATCTGCTTTGTGGGCGGTTTCATTTCGAATGCGTCAAATGTTTCCGGCTCATCGAATGGTGACATCAAGGAAAAACTACAAACAGGTGAAAGTTGATGTTCTGCTGCGAACCTATCGGCCTATACATAAATCCATCTCACCGGCATTTTGATTTCCCTTCATCTTCTGATTGCTCTTTCTGTTCGTACAGTAAACACGTTTATTATAGGTCCTATCTTCTCCTATTATTTTGTTTTTAAAGCGATAATTTATTCACAGAACACTGCAAATTTCACTAGGTTTTATGCACTGAGTTGCCATTGCACCTTATCATCTTACCAAAAAGATTGGCAGATCGGCGTTAACATATTTCCAAAACTTTTGGTAGGTTCTCGCCACAGCAAATGTCACAATACAAATTAGGAGTAGTCCGATCAATGCCCCCACAGCGTACAAGACAATCATTGTAACTGTCTGGTCTGAAAATGTACACCATCAAATTCAACTGATAAAGTACTTTCTTTACTTTGCAACGAGTTGTGCTATTTACAGAAAGTAAAAAAAACATGATTACCAGCAGAGTGGGCTAAAATGAGAATTTTTACCTGAATTTGTGTCCAAAACTGTGTAACCAATCGAGCTTCTTAGGCCACCAGATATGTACCATGCAGATATGCAATATCTTGTATTCGGTAGCAGGTCTTCTAGCGCAACAGATTTAGCACGAGCGGCGTCTTCACAGCTCAGCTGCAAAAAATTTACAAATACAAGGGTTATTATTCCACAAGCCACAACAATGTGACTTTACCAAAATTGTCTCCACTATAATAAAAAACCTGTTCGTTT
>QXVZ01003755.1:1892-20716 GCA_008931825.1 Phallusia fumigata
GTGGACCAGTAGTGGATCCGGCGGTCAGTGGACCAGTAGTGGGTGCAGTGGATAGTGGACCGGTAGTTGGTCCAGTGGTCACTGTTTGCGGCCCAGTGGTCAGTGGGCTGGTGACAGGCAGTGTTGTTGGAGGAGAGATCGTTGTCTTCCCACATGAGCGACAACTCTTCCTACACGATTGCAGCATGTAGTTTGGATTAATCTCGCATTCCCCGTTTCGCATCCAGTAGTCACAGTGAACGTTGTCATCTTCGCAGGTCGGATCTAAATGTCACAACACATTTAAGATTGGGCCAAAATTCATGTATATCTCTATTCATTGTGCCCAATAATGAAGATTTTTACTCTTATTAGTCCCGCAGCAACTATATTTTTTGGGCAGTTATAAACGTGTAAATAGGCGTTTCAAAAAAGGCCGTCGTGAGATTCGAACATAACTTTACGGCCCAAGTGCAAAGTAAATACACGTAAGGCATGTTTATCCAGTCTCGTCCTAAACCAGGGTGCACAACGTGCAGTGGAGGATAGCGCCAACATGTGTATTAAAGTACATGCAACGGCGATAGCGCATTATTGATAACTGATTGGCTGGAGAAAAAGCACGAAAGAACATAGAAGTTTTGAAAATTTGAAATTTACTCTCACTTTAGACAAATATTACCAAATATTATATAAATCCCATTTGTGTACAATATGTAATTAATAAAATGTAATCAATAACTTTGACTCACAGGCGGCCGTTGTGAAATAAAGTCTATGATGTATAGCCAAAATGTTGCTTATCCCTATTTAAACTATAGGTCAAACTATTTGTGTATATGTATGTATCTTGAATAAATGTTTTAGGTAACAATTTTTTACAGTTTGTTGACCTGTTACTGAGAGTGTTGTCGTTTGCGGGCTGGTAAGTGGAGATTCAGTTTAGGGTTTTATGCTGGATGATCAGTTATTTTTGTTTTTATTTGCCGGCATCAATTAGAAGCGCCTCTAAAACCCGTATTTTTAGAGTAACAAGAACTTTGAGTTTACTACGTTGGTTTTAATCCGGGGCCTAAAGCAATTTCTGCCACCTACCAACGATAGGAGGTCTACAGTGTCCGCAACTTTTTCTACATGACACCATCATGTAACTAGGGTTTCTACTGCACTCTCCGATCCTTTTCCAGTAACCGCAGTTTTTATTGTCATCCTCACAAGTTTGATCTGCCAAAAAACATACAATTACAGAGCAGCAATGTTTGATGAACTTTTACTTCCGTGGTGAATCTGAAGGATGAAAAATACAGACTTCCCAGAGAACTAGTTGCCGTACGGTTATAAACTGGATGTCATTGAGTACAACCTTCTGTCAGTGTTGCAACCTTATTTATCGTTCGATTGGTTTGGAGCAATGACGCTATTGCAATACAGTTTCTGACTAATACACGTTACTTTCGTTGCGTCACATGTCCATTTCGAGTGGTTCGCGACATGTTTTCATTCAAATGGTTCGATTTGCGTTATGGTGGCCAAAATGTAAAAGCCAGAAGTCAAACAAACCTGGAGTTGTTGTTGTCGTGCTTGCAGTGGTGGTAGTCGAACTCACTACCGTTGGACGTGCAGTTGTAGTCAGCTTTGTTGTTCCTGTGCTCATTGTAGTGGAACTGCCCGTCACCTCAATTCCTGTAGTTACTTCAATCTCTCCTGTAGTGGTCTGGACAGGGGGACCAGTAACTGGTCCAGTGGTCAGTGGACCAGTCGTGGGTACAGTGGACGGTGAACCAGTAGTGGATCCAGTGGTCAGTGGACCAGAAGTGGGTACAGTGGACGGTGGACCAGTAGTGGATCCGGTAGTCAGTGGACCAGTAGTGGGTACAGTGGACGGTGGACCAGTAGTGGACCCGGTGGTCAGTGGACCAGTAGTGGGTACAGTGGACCGTGGACCAGTAGTGGATCCGGCGGTCAGTGGACCAGTAGTGGGTAGAGTAGACGTTGGACCAGTTGTGGATCCGGTGGTCAGTGGACCAGTAGTGGATCCGGCGGTCAGTGGACCAGTAGTGGATCCGGCGGTCAGTGGACCAGTAGTGGGTGCAGTGGATAGTGGACCAGTAGTTGGTCCAGTGGTCACTGTTTGCGGCCCAGTGGTCAGTGGGCTGGTGACAGGCAGTGTTGTTGAAGGAGAGATCGTTGTCTTCCCACATGAGCGACAGCTCTTCTTACACGATTGCAGCATGTAGTTTGGATTAATCTCGCATTTTCCGTTTCGCATCCAGTAGTCACAGTGAACGTTGTCATCTTTGCAGGTCGGATCTAAATGTCACACCACATTCAAGATTAGGCCAAAATTCAAGTATATCTCTTTCCATTGTCCCCATTAATAAGGATTTCTATTCTTATCCGTCCCGCAGTACCTATATTTTAAAGGCCGTCGTGAGATTCGAACACAACTTCACGGCCCAAGTGCAAAGTAAATACATGAAAGGCATGTTTTTCCAGTCTCGTCCTAAATCAGGGTGCACAACGTGCAGCCGAGAACAGCGCACACATGTGTATTGAAGTACATGCAACGGCGTCAGCGCATTAATGATAACTATTTGCTGGAATAGACAATATGTTGCACACCCCTATTTAAACCAATGGTCAAACTATTCTGCACCTACTTTAGTGTAATTGTATATATCTTGATCAAATGTCCTAGGTAACAATTTTTGACAGTTTGTTGACCTGTTACTGAGGATGTTGTCGTTTGCGGGCTGGTAAGTAGAGATTCGGTGGTCGTGGCGACTCCACAAACTCTGCAACTCAACTTGCAGGACTCGAGCATGTAGGTCGGGTTGGCCTGGCACTCGCCAGACTCTTTCCATGCCGGGCAACTGGGATTGTCATCTTTACATCCGGGTGCTGGAAACGAATTGGAAACAGTTTGATTGTAGAGGTACAATTCATTTTCTGTTTTTCGGAGCCACAATAAAAAGGTAAAAGTCCTTAACTTTGAAAGCTGAAGTAAAATCAGTTATTTAACCTGGAGTGGGTATTATGCCCCCGCCACCGTTGCAGTCCAGTTTAAACTTTTGGGCCAATCCCTTGGTCTGGTACACATCATCGCATCTGCAATGCGCGAAGTATTCGTAAAGTGTTTCGCAATAAACTTTTAAAACATAATAAAAACTCAAGTTTTTATAAACAGTAATGAGAAGGAAGTTGTAAGTGGAAAACTAGTGCCCGCTGGGACCCTGCTGATTTGGCTTGCAGTTTGGGAAAGATTGCCGATCCCTGATCTATACGAAGTACGCTAGATGGCCCAACAGCGTCCATTTTTAAAATAATTAGAACACTAACAACAATGAAATTTCAGTTGTTAGTAAACTACTTTCACTAGTGGCCTAAAAAGGATATTTTTTTGCAGTTTATTGTCAACCTGGGGATGTAGGGATTGGAACAAGGGAATATCTCTTCAATGAGACTGTAGAGACGCGGATCATGCTGTTTTAGTTCCTCTCTCGTGTTCACGTGATTCTGGATCCCATCTCCACCCGGTCTTCCTTCTCGTTGTTGGTTAAAGTAAGCTTGGACCCCTACGACGTTCGTAACGGAGAGTGTACTGAGTAAGTTAGTGAAATATGCAAATAACGTTTTTTGAACCGATTATCTATTTTAATGTTTCCAACTCAGCCAGGGGTACAGTGCCCGTAAGTGGCGCCAAATCTGTCCCTTGGGGTACAATTACGGCTTGTTATTTGCACATGAGAACAGTAATTACTATCCGGAAACTACAGAAGAACAGCTAGAACTGGTTGATATTTTTAAATTGGTACCGACAAGAAAAAATGTTAAGAATCTCTGAGCTGGTCATATCAAAACCCAATTTTTTTCTTTTTCAAGATTGACTGCTGCTTTAACAGAAAACTTGGCGTTCCATATCAATCAGAATCAGAAATTTTCGAAAGTCCAAAAAAAAAGTTGGAGTACGTTTTGCTGAAGTGTGTAACTTCAAAAACTCCTCCAACTTTTGTACTCAATGATCTGCGCAGCCGCCAAGTTCTGGCAAAATTATGTTGACTCAGTTATTTAACGGACCTTCAGCAAAATATTCTCTGTTGTCTGTGTTAGCATAAGTGTTGCTCCACAATCCTGCCCTCCTGGCCGATACAAACGAGTTTTGCAATCTGTAGTTAAAATCTGGTATTGCTGTGTGCGCTGCTATCAAGTGAATTCCATGGGCAAACTCGTGCATGAAAATGTCTTGCGCTGGAGCGTATCTTAACAAAACAGTAATTCGGTTTTAAAGGCTGTGTGATAAAGTAGTTGATGTAATTAAATTTAGTTGCTCTTCAAATCTTTATTTAAATGACAAAACAACTTTAAAACATTGTCTTCAAAAGGATAATCTGTAAAAAATGCGATCGCTGCTAATAAAAGCGTGAAAACTGGAAATGAATGTAGATGTCTAGAAACTGAAGGACTTGTAATTCTTTTATTATGCCGTTTTTTTGTTTGGCCTGTGGTTTTTTAAATTGTTTTTTAGACCCTAAGTAAAACAATAACAGCGTTTACTGGGAAATCCATTGTTAAGAAGTTTGATTTAAACATAAACGAATGTTTGATATAAATAATCGCGACCACCTACCCATCTTGAGGTTCGCAAAGCATGTTTTCCTCCGCTCCAACATTTACTGGGTTGTGGAAAGTTCCGCCAGCAGCTCTCCGGGTCCACCAAGTGTATTGGCTCATTTCGGGAACCTTCAAACAGACCATACCGTTATATTTCTGTTTTCCCCCATTTACTGTGAATGGTAAAAATTATGGGTATTGCCTTGGAAGCCCATCATCTAGATGCACTTTTTGTTAGGCAATACGTTTTTAAGTATAAACGTACACGACACACTTTTGTTGTCTGGTTGTTTCTAGTCAACATGGATAGGTTAAAACAATGGCTTTCGCCTTTAAAGCCAAGTACTTGTGTCAGTTGTTAACCTTGCGGTAATCACCCACATCCGGGTAATGGCAGAACCTGTTAGTTGAAAATATATATGGTAAAGGCATCAAAAATAGAACTATTATTTGGTCTGAAAAGCAATGTGTATGAGGGAAAAAGGTTAAGAACAACTGGCATTGGTGTTGTTTTGCAAGGCAGTAAAGTGTTTAGATTTAATTGTCATGTGCTGGAATGGTTCACAGGTTTCTAGCATGAGCATTTTTATCACGGTAAACCTTTGTTTACTAAATATGCGGTAACCATACCTTCAAGATTACTCTGGTGCCAGAAACTTGTTAAATAAAAAACAATACTACAGAAATCATAGCTTTGAATTAGCATGTTACCAAGGGAACGGTTTGTCGTCGACCAATGATGGCAACGCGGCCTTTGTTGGTGTACATGTGGTCCCGGATGTCGCGTCGGTCAGCCAACATGAAACGCACCACGTAACAAGCACGCTGCAGCGCTCTGTGAATTTAAACGTAAGTGTTGGAATACAAAAAATTAGAGAAGCGTAAAACGTGAGAAAAAAAGTGCGGAAAATTCAAATAAAGATTTAAATCAAACAGTATTGTTACGTCACTTTGGCCCCAGCAAGTAAGTAATTTAGATCTACAAATCGACTAAAATCTCTGCAATGGAATCGAAGTTTCACGTGGATCAAGTCAAATTGTAGGTAAGGAAACAAAAACACAAAGATAAACCTTAATAAGCGAAAAGATGACACAATGCACCGTCTACCACTGGGGTCATAAATCGTGTTAGTTGTAGCCCTATGGTATATTTTGGGACTTTTTGGGAGGTACTTTGGAGATAAGAGAATGTCTTTTGTGATGTATTAAATTTGAATGCGATATGTTTTCTGCTCATGTTAGTTTTAAATTATTTACCCAAAAATGAAATGTTGGATTTGATCTGTTCTGCCCCTAAAAATCTGAAATTATCTATAAGTATCAACAACAAAATTGAACAAACAACGTGAAACTATAAAAATGACCAAAGAGTATCGACAAACAATATTAGCGCATCCTGCTCTAAACTTTCTGAACAAAATATTTGTTACCTGTCATCCAGGACCGAACTTCCCATTACGGGAATTCCGTAAGCGCTTGTAAACTTGTGATAGAATCTGGTGTCCAAGTTGTATTTTGTAACAATCTCATAAGGAACCGGTTTGTAGACCTAATAAAAGCACGTTGCAAAATTGCAGCAGGACTTTGTTTGGTGACATGTAAAAGTTAAGACGAACGCTTCTGAAAACCAATAATGTCAAGATCGCCGAGTAGTTAGCGCAACCGCCAAGGGTTCGCAAGGTTGTGGGTTCTAATCCTGACTTGTTTTTTTTCTCTTGAAAACGGCCATAACCCAACGGAACCCGATGGGTTAGTTCAAATTGAAGTCACCAACGTCGAAAAATTGAAAAAAATCAAATAACAGTTTAGCTAACGGAACCCCATCAGGACAGGTATGTTGGCTAATTATTTGCATTACACACTAAGATGTCGTTCTGTCCCCTGAGGGTAAAAATAAAACAAAGCAACAGTGTATTTTTTTATTTTTTTTTTTATTTTTTATTTTTTTTTTCAAAAATTAGGCACACAGTGATTTTTATGTCGTTTTGTTATTGATTTGGGTCTTAAGTAACCGATATTGAGTAACGTGTCGTTATTTGCAACTGAACAAGCTATCAACAAAAATGTGGAAATTTCAAATGGGCAACTGATAAACTACCTCTTCACATTGATCGTCTTCGGGTGCCGCCATCAGAGGAATGTTACTCACGACGGCGGGATCGACTGGATGACGTGGATCATTACTCGTAGCAGGTAAATCTGCGGTACATTAAATTTTCGATTAGCATGAGGATTGCTACAAGACCTTAGGGCGACCTGCTTCAGTGCTCAACGGCCTTTTACCTGCGACTACAAAGAAAGTGACGTCACTTAAAGTCGGTGGTTTCCCGCCGTGGGTTGAGTTGAACTCTAACTTCCAGTATTGGGACTGTCTTGAGAATCCGCCGAAAACTCTTCTTCCTTGTTCTGGAACGCGGAACTCCTGCAAATGTTCAGTTTTCAAACTAGGTACGAGGAGCGCAAGAGGTTTTAATACCACCCAAAAAGCTATAAAAATGAAAAAAAAAGATTTAAACGTTATTTCGAACATTTTCACCTAATACTTCACAGACAAAATGAAGCTCTATAAAGTTTGCTAACTGTATGACAAAGCGTGTTTTCTGACTCAATTACTAATTCTTCTAATGCTAACTACTTGCATGACATCATGATATTGCGTGGTAAATAACTTGGTTACCAAACCGATCGCCTTATGCATGACCAAAATTTGGAACCAGTTAGTTTTATTAAATTACTTTTGCAATCGCTATTTTGTGACACACAGTCTGTATTTAGGGTTACCAACTCTGTAAAGCTACAATAAAGGACACAAAAATTAAATGTCTATTTTTTATGTCTTTAACACACACTCCCAATTAACATTTCGATCTGATAATAATATTAAACATTAGCATTACTAATAAACGTTTCTTTTATAGGTTTCACTTATATTTATACAAACTACGCCACGATTTTGCGAAAGGTCTGATCTCTACATTGTTGTATAACACGCACAGTTCAGAAATTAAACTACCAGTCAAAACGATTTCAAAATAAAGGACAAATAGTTTCCTTACAAATCTCAAACAACGACAAAGACAAATAGGACTGAATAAAAGATTGTCCTCTATCTGTATCTGTTTAACCGCAAAACAACGGTTTGCACCAAAGCGAAATTTTCCAGTTAAATTTGTCCGAAAAGGTTTTTTTGTTGTCGAACACGTAATCGTTAGAAAAACATCCAAGATACCTTTAGAGTTTGCCAGTAGTCGTTGACACCACCGACAATGTATTGTTCAAAGTTCCTGTCGTCCCAGTAGAAAAGTCGAAACTTCGTAACAGCAGCAGGCCCCCAGTCTAAACGCAGTTTAATTCTCTGTAGCACGTAGAACTTGGGTAGACGAAAGACGACGAAGCCGTCATCTGGTTCGCCCCTCGAAAAAATAAAGCAGATCGTATCTAAGACACATGTTTGCAAAACTACTATATTTTTCTACTTATAAGGGGGGAGATTGGAATCCTAAGTGCAAGGATTCGCAACATACAGAGAAATCATGGCACGTTAATAAATTGAAATATCTCACTGCGCATTTATCTTCATTTGTTTTCGTAAAAGTTCTATACACGTCAGAATAAGGCTACCCTAATGCAAAAGTTCCTGTATGTCACCAATCTTTACTCCAACAATTGACTTGCAGCATTAGGAAGTGTTGGTCAGACAAATAAAAAATTTGCTTACGTAGAGTTCCTTCCATTCCAGGTTGTATCCGTGTCGCTGTCCATCAAGTTCTCTACTTGATACTGATTGGACGAATCGATTATCCAATCAGGATTACACAGCCAAGCCCCGCCTGTTAAACAAATTTGTTAACGCCATGAATTTGTGTGTTTCTTCAGCATATTAGATATCGCAGGTAACTTACGCAATGTAGGAATGACGTCAGTTTTGCAAAATACTCTTGCTTGAGCCTGGCAAACAAACAGTTGCAAAACCAACAAAGCGGTTACAGCGCAAAACACGTTCATAATGCGTTGCTAGGAAGTTTAAATTGATGATGTTACGTAATTTTACATTCTCACGACCGTTATCTTAATTTTGATGTGTCAAACCAAAGCAAATGATGCCACCTAAACGGATGATTTCTGCTGTTTTGCAATTGCCTTCAATAAATCCTACTTTTCGTTGTGCGGAAACCATTCCATGTTTCTTTTCCTATTCGACTAATTTTCCTAATTCCCATTTGGCGTAATATATCTTTCCTTGTGACTAAACACTCGTGGCCCTTGAGGATACACAAGGCAGGAAAAGAAGGAAAACTCACTGTGCAAATTCCACCAGTCTATTCACTCATCTTTAAACGCACAAGTAACAGCAGTGTCGTGCTCATTTTACTTTCGCCTCACAGTACAAGCAGTAAGAACAATAGCAGTTCTGCACTGACTCAATGCATGTGATCCGCGGTCAAACGAAGACACTGCACTTTACAAGCCCCATACGCGTAAACTGACGTTCAAATGACCGTTTTACGGCGATAAGTGAGTTTACTATGCAATTACTGTTACCTTTATTAGCAGTTCTATTGTTGGAGCCTGTTTATGTAAGAAAAAATAATAATTATGCATTTTGGTTGGGACATTGACACGCAAAAATGTAAAGTGTTTCTTCTTTATCCTCTTAAAAAATATTGTAAAAACAGTATTAACATCCCATACTTTTGTTTCTTAACACCTATTACTGCATTTATTTAAACTACAGACGGTGAGCATCTGTGGGCTTCATGTAATTTCTGTCATTATTTTTTAAACAACACCAACGGAAAGTAGTTGTAAGTGTTTGAACATTTCACATTGTGAGGGGCGGTTTACACGTAACAAAAAGTCTTAAACATATACCAGAATAATTAAAAATGTGCCTCTAAATGTGGTCTTTAAACACACAGGTCATAAGTGTTAATGTCAAAGAGACACCTATTAAAAATACAAATACCTTCAAAGCCATGTTTATAAATAAAACACCATCTAGTTTTGGGAAAAACAGCAACTTAAAAATGTGTCAATCACTATACCAGAAGCAAAAAGACAAAAAACAATCAAAGTCCCTGTATTTACCAATCTTATTCGAAGCAAACAACTGATTACAAATGACATGTCAAACAAAAAACTGCACATGATAATGCTTATTTAAATGCTCTAGTAACATAGGTAGTTGTTCTTAATTACAAATACCCATTATACACACTGTAGTATAGTCATTACTTTATTCTTAACATCTGTACCAGAAAGACTTTGGTGTTCCGGCCAATTCAGTGCATTGTCACCATAGAATTTTTTTAGAGGTGCAGAGGCTTATGAGTTCCATTGAGGTATTTGGCTCTGCAATCTTTGGTTTATGTCGGACAGCACAACACTGGCAATATAAGCTTGCTCTTTTGACTCGTGGACCTGGTCTGTTGGTGGGACTTCCCCCTGTACAAAGATGGCACACAACTTAAAAAAATATTCAACACATGGATGCTGCATCTTTTGCCTGGTTACCCACATTCGGTTTTCATCTTGTTTGTGGTGTAAAAGTTTATCTTATTGATGGCACTTTTGCAGGTAAAAGTGAAATAACACAATACTTCTACACACAGTTATAGTAATATGAAGCACAGGCATTTTGTCCACACAAAGTACATTTAATTTTATGTGGCTTGCTTTCAAATCCTGTTAATTTATCTGCAGGTACAACTGCTGCTTGATTGTAGATACTGTGTTTACTAGACATACTATTTACACAAATGTACATAAGAATGGGGATGGGAAAGTAATGTTTCAAATGCAACATATCCAAACTTACATTCATAAAAATATGTTCATGGTTGCATCTTTTTATTTCAAAATCTGCACCAAAGCAAAGATGTTGACTAACCAGGAATTACATCATACTGTAATCATAAATACTTCTATGGACCAGGGATATAAGAAGACAAACACTAAATCAGAACTGGCCCTAACCGTAATTCTCAGTCAACAGGGCATAAGCTAAAAATATCTAAAAAGGAATTTAAACACAAGATAACTGCCTCTACCAATTAGATTGATTGCAGCAGTCTGCCAATGGAATCTGTGGTTTTACTATACCCTAGTTGTGTAATCTAAACGTTTTTTTTTCTTATTTATCCAGAACAGTCAAGCTAGCAGTTTTGGCGCTGCCGGTAAACTTATTAAAAGAGTGCCTGCCAAAATACCTACACTCTTTACTGCTTGTGGACCTTTAACATGTTACATGACATGTGATTCACTGTCCAGTTTGTGTGGTTAAAACTTGTTCATGTTCTGTACTTTATTACTGCATGTTAAACACAACCCCTCCTGCTCCAACACTACATTCCCCCAAAATAAATTGTCAATTTTCTTACTGTTTAATTATTTTTGTTATTTTACATTTTCATAAAGTCCTTTATTGGTTATGCTGAGGCAAAAATAGGCCAAAGTCTCAAAAGGTTGAGAAATACTGGGTTAAAATAATAAATCATGAAGTACTGGCACTGCTGCCAGACTCAGTAAGTTTGTAGATGCTTTTGGTACAATAGAGTTCAAATTTAATATTTCCTGTTAACTTACATTGGTTTTGGGTAAATCTTCAGGCTGATGGGACTCCTTTCGAGATTCACCTGGTATATCATTGTAGCAAGTTAAATAAAACAACTTTTCTATCATTCTTTGTTTTTTATCTATCACTTTTTAGCCTAGTAATAAACTAAACATTTTAACGACGTCAAACTCCAAATAAACTGATCTTAACACATTTCAGCAAATAAAAGTATTTTCCCACCATATTTGTTGCTTAGATGCTGAACAGAAGACCCGGGGTCTTTCGATTTCTGCAGTAAACAAAAACCATAAGCTTCACCAAAATTCTAGCTTTGATGTACTCACAAATTCTCACCTTTGAATCCATTGCTTCCAAAACAATTNTGTTCTGGCCAATTATTACAACTTTCATACGGTTGACTGCACAAAATTGGACACGAACCCACTTAGAGCATGCATGTGAGCAGGGCTGTTATATTAACAGCCTGGAAAATTAATTCGGTAAGGGCATGCAAGGCATAAAAACGCCCAAAACCAGCCGATTAAGCTTGAGATCTAAGAACAGATAGACTGTGTTAGGACGAAGTATTTTCTGGTAAACGACATTTTTAAGAGCTTGTCGTAGTTAGAAAAACGGAAAACACACGAATTTAGAAGACCTGTGACGTCACACTGCAAACCAACCAAGCGTTTCACGCCAAACCATGCAGAAAAACAAAGGTAGGTCATGCGTGAACGAGATGTAGAACACGTGACTTGTGTGATGCTTGACGATGATTGGTTGGTGGAAGTTCACATTTGGCTTTTCTTGTAAGCTATTTGCAAAATTTTTGCTACAGTTGAAACCGAGTTGGGCTGACTGAACGTGTTTTAACCAATAACTAATTTTTCATTCCCTAAGGGGGAGGGGGAATTAAAATTGGACACTCGCAACAACAAAGTGAGGGATGCCACACGCTGCTC
The DNA here is from genome assembly GCA_008931825.1 of Phallusia fumigata. Classification (NCBI taxonomy): domain Eukaryota; kingdom Metazoa; phylum Chordata; class Ascidiacea; order Phlebobranchia; family Ascidiidae; genus Phallusia; species Phallusia fumigata. The sequence continues at coordinate 14,001 of QXVZ01003755.1, forward strand.
AACAGAGCAGAACAACGACACGCATCGCTGCGGNTCAACGAGAATTTAGACAGGGTCACTTCCAGCGCTGCTTATAAGGCCCGATGTGTCTTCGCCAGAATCACGGAAGTTGGTCATTTCGGTGGCAGCACTCCAATGGCGCCCCTTGGCGGAAACTGCTTTAACACTGTTGTGGCGTTCCTTCTGTTCCGAGTCGCGAGACGGGGTGCTCAGCGGGCTGCTGCTGAACACAAAAATAGGTCAGAAACCGACTAGAGTTACATTAAGCCGCATCAACAACAAGGGAAATTTCCACTGTGGCAATTAAGTTGCGAATTTTAGGGCGTAAAAAAGGTAGCAACTTCGAACGAAAAAAAGTTACAATATTTAAGGAAAAAACTAACAAACTTTAATGCTCAACTACAAATTCTACAAACTTGTTTATTATTGATGTGATAAAACTACTTAAGCTAAGCTAGCTACGTCAAGAATGTTTCCTACAAAATAATTATTACAACACGAAAGAGAATTGGTTAGGTCATGCAAAGTTGGTGGAAAATCCTTTTTCAGTTTTACAAGTCTAGGATGTAGCGCTGGAAGATTTTGCTTTCCTCTATATCCCAAGAGGTTAGAAGCCATGTTTACATGCACGCTGAAAGAGGGTTCATGAATGCTGTGACCAAAAAATTATGAAACTGCCCTAAAAATTGAATAGACAACTGCACACTCTTTACCCAGGCGTTTATGCTTCAATTGTTCTGGCCAATTATTACAACTTTCATACGGTTGATTGCACAAAATTGCACACGAACCCACTTAGAGCATGCATGTGAGCAGGGCTGTTATGTTAACACCCTGGTAAATTATTTCGGTAATTGGGCATGCAAGGCATAAAAACGCCCAAAACCAGCCAAACGATTAAGCTTGAGATTTAAGAACAGATAGACTGTGTTAGGACGAAGTATTTTCTGGTTAACGATAGAGCTTGTCATAGTTAGAAAAACGGAAAACACACGAATTTAGAAGACCTGTGACGTCACACTACAAACCAACCAAGCGTTTCACGCCAAACCATGCAGAAAAACAAAGGTAGGTCATGCGTGAACGAGATGTAGAACACGTGACTTGTGTGATGCTTGACGATGATTGGTTGGTGGAAGTTCACATTTGGCTTTTCTCGTAAGCTATTTGCAAAATTTTTGCTACAGTTGAAACCGAGTTGGGTTGACTGAACGTGTTTTAACCAATAACCAATTTTTCAGTCCCTAAAGGGGGGGGGGAATTAAAATTGGACACTCGCAACAACAAAGTGAGGGATGCTACACGCTGCTCAACAGAGCAGAACAACGACACGCATCGCTGCGGAGGGGCAGCGAACCATGACACAGTGCATGCGACAGCAATCAAGACGGACCCGAAAAACCCACGCAGTACAACTCACGCTGGCCGAGATACTGTGCTGCCTGCCCGGGCATGCGCGACCTTCGGATCGGTGCTTGCTTACGTCACGATGACGTTGCCACACGGGTGACGTCATCCGGGTGGAGGGGACGCGCGTGCTGGGCGCCGCGCGGTGGCTGCAAATGCACGAACGGTCGGTATGCTAGGAGCGGTGATCGTCCGACTGTAAGGTACACAACGATGCTACCACTTTTGTTCTTACGTTTCCATGCACCTTACCGTAACCCCAATAAACCATTAATTTCCTTGCTACACATTTTACCACCGGAATTAGTTGACCGTTTAAGTCGTGCTGTGACGGCCCCTAAGTTTTTTTTTAATAAGACAAATATTTCGATGTTATAAACGTGTCCTTTGTTAATTTGAGTGTGAAAGAACATTGATAGCGAAGCTGTCAAACCATTGGAAACAGAATATTCAAATTTCGGCTTCTTGACTTGACTCAGACTTTTTGCACTATGGATTGACCTAAGGCCTATGTTTGACCGCCATTCGAACTCAATAGGTTTAATAGCATTAAAAAAACATTAACGAATATCTACAAATGCGTTTAGAGCTTATTTCTACACACTTACTATAACGTAATGGCGTGATATTTAAAACGGACCATGTTTCTGCAAAGGCAATGTTTTTCGCTCGTTTTTTGTTGACTATTGTTTGTTTGTAAAGTGGAAAAGTCAGGGCCATTCATGCGATTGATTGAGATATCCGTGAGAATTACTTTAGACACAACTCAATTGATAGACTTCTTATCCAATAAATGTGTCTTACACGCGGCGCAGTTTAACACATCTCTAGTGAAAACAGCAAAACCGGCTAGAAATTGGCAGTAAACCAAACTAAAATTGAAATTGAAGTTGAAATTGAAGCATCAAAACCAAAACCAGGAGTTTGAGTCGAGGAAAGGAGTAGGTACAGGTCAATGAAGAAACTAAAATTAATGTAGAGAAGCACGCTGCACACATATGAGTGCACTCAAAGCTACAAATTGGTATGAGTTGGGTGGTTTGTTGCGACAAGGCAAACTTACAATTCATACGTTTCCTTTCATCGCTCGTCCCGGAAATTCGGATATCCCTGGGCAGATCAAAAGTGTTACGAAACAGGGCGATGAGTGTAAGGTACAATGACGAAATAGCGTTTCTGAAAACTTTTTGGATTCTGGCTTGTGACCCTAAAAGCCCTCGATGACTTTACAGAACCTTAATCATGGGCATTGTAGTTCATAAATGGATGTGTAAACGACAACCTTTCATTTTCTACTTACATACCAGTCGGGCTAATAGTTGACATAGTTAAATGAATGTTAAAGGCAGGTTTGCAAATAATCTTTTAGCAGTTCTTAGTTAAATAATTTCGGAAACCGGTCCAAAATTCACTGTAATTATGAGCGAAGATTTTTTTACCATATTTTTACTGTTTACATAAAAATTGAGGGGTGTGGCTTGGTTGACATAACCAAAGTCGGTTACAAACCGCTTTACACGTCCATGTAGAGTTGATGCCAACGTTACTAAAAATTATGTTTCTTATTCCAGTAACTCGCACAGTAAAACTAAAGTGGAACAACTCCTCAACACGGTCGCGCCAGCATATTGTTTCGCCGCACGAGTTTCCATTTCCAGATGCAAAAAACCCTAATTCTCAATTTCGCGTAAACGTTATCGATGGCCCGGCAACAGTGCCAACGTGCGGAAAACCCACCTCGGCCGGCCGTCGGGATGTTTTATGCAGATCCGGAAGATGGCGACAAAGCGCTTCCTGATATCCCGGACGAAGCAGCCGTAGAGTATCGGGTGCACCGCCGGGTGAAGGTACATCAGCATGTAGAGGGCGTTAGTTACCTGCGGGATACAGTGACGTCAGGTTGCTGCAGGGCTGCGATTGGTCAGTCGGTTTATGGGCGTGGCATGGGCGTGTTCATGACTAAGCTTTCCAATCGAGGAGAATTTTTTGAGTTAATGGCAGGAATTTCCACTTTATAGTTGGTTTTTTTATCAGTTTAGTGTTTCTTTTTAGGTTATAAACCTTTTTCTATTACTATATGTGGCGTCTTGGCTACTTAGCGAGGAATGAAAAGTTCCAAAATGAGCAAAGGGTGAATACGTCAAAAAAGGTTGGGAACCACCTGAGCCTAAAATCGCGGTATTAGTGTAAAGCTGGGCGCCTATCAGGATCATGCAATAGGTCTTACATTAAGGTCTACACCCAAGTGCTCACTACTGCTGGGTTTTTTGCTAGCCTGTCCATTAAGGTCATGTTCTACATGGATATATTTCATTATTGGCTAAACGGATACCTACGGGGCAAAATGCGGAAGTAGACAAACGATTGTCCTTATTTTAAAAATGTCATGCCCCTGTTTGCAAGTGTTATGTCGTTTAGTAGATTTTTATCACCTTTAAGCGTGTATGGGTACGAAAAGGTCATTTTCTCTTTAAAGGGGAAGCGAGCCGCAAAACAGGTCGATGTGTCAGGTAACCTCACTCACCTCCATCGAAACCGACTCCGAAAGGTTTTTGTTAAACCACGTGACCACCCCGAATGCATAGTAGGGTCCCCAAAGCAGAAGAAAGGTCGCGGTCACAATTGAGGTTAAGATGAAAGTCTTTCTGCGGGCGTTTGCCATGTTCGACATGTTGTCTCTTCGACCCATGATGCCTGCAGGACAGAACAAAGTATTTGGTAAACTGTAAAACAAACTTGTAAAAAGAGAAGTTTTAACTCATACTACACATAAGATTTTTTAAAAGCTTTATTCATAATGTTTTGTTTTTTATTTTCATTGAGTGTTCATCAAATAGTTTTGTAAACCTTGGGCTAACAGATTAAAAGTATGTTTTTGGCGTCTGAAATACACAAATTACGTACAAAACAGTATTTTGGCTGAACGTTACTGTGCAAATCTTTAGCGACAAAATGGTAACGGATTTGACAATCCGAAACCGAAAAATGAGCAAGTTGTTTTTTCGAAAATCGGGTCAAAATTTTATGTTTCCGACTCCAGCAAAACCGGTTTGGGAGTTCGACAGGAGCCCAAAATCGGTCAAAACCAGTTTCAAACTGGAATATTCAGTCGAAAAGTGACCAAAAACCGGAATTTTCTTCGATTTTTTTGAACCCCAAAACCGAAAAATGGGCAATGCCATGACCTTGGAGTTTATTTCGAAAATCTGGTCAAGTGTATGGCAAGTTTACATAACAATGCTACGAAAGAATAGGGTTAATTTGTCTGGTTAACTAACAGATCACAAACTTACGTCGGTCGCGGCGCAACATGTTGGAGATTTCGCACAGAATCAGGGAATACGACACGATGGTAAAGATGAAGGGAATAATGAAGCTCATGCTCATTGTGAAGAACAGATAGACCCGACGAAGCTGGTCACTGATAGTGGCGAAATCCACGCACTGAACAAACGGTTCCTCGTTCGGGCAGAACTGATGCATATCGATGGAGAAAATAAACAACTGTGGTGCAAAGGGTTTCGTGTTATATTGAATGCAATCAAACCATAATCCTAAATGTAGATTAACATTATTGAGTCTGTTTGTTTAACGCACGACCGGTTTATGATCAGCGCTTCATAGAAAGACAACTCGATAACTAGTATAGGGCTATGGCAAAAATGTCTGTTTGCAGGGGCCCACCATAACTGTTTTTTATGTATTTTTTAAAACCCTTTGCATTGTCTTAGTTGCCCCTCGAGGTTATGTTGGCAGGCCCCCCGTGGCTCCAACCACTTTAAAACGTCTCCTCCATCAGAAGGAGTTAGGGGGTTCAAACTATTACCGCAAAACATTTTTAATCGAGGTCGTCAAACGAAAGATGTAATTGAATCTCAATTATCCCATTTCGGCCCCGAAGGAATATTTGTTGTTAGAATCCGAACTGTTATTGGGACCACACTTTATTGTAAGTAAGCGTAAAAATGCTTGAGGCAATCGAGTAAATTTGTTGAAATTTTTTCAATCTCTACAGTTTTCGTTCATTTTATGTCCCAATTGGGAACAGAATTAACAAGGGTTACGTTTAATCTTCACTTCGCCAAACTCCGCTTAAACATCTGACCGGATCCGGATTAGTTATTCATTCTGGCGTTAAAATTTTGCCCAAAAAACGAATCAACTTGTAGGATCAGAAGTTGGCAATTGACTTACCGGTGGCAGGCTGCTGGCAAATGCGATGAGCCAAGCGCCGATAAGAAGGATCTTAGTGCGGGATCGCTGTTGATTTACATTGGACATTGGTGATAGAATGCTGAAAACCCGGTCCAACGCTGTCACCTATGGAAAAGAGAGTAATAAAGTTAATTATTGTTTACTAGCAAATAATCAAGCGGGGATTCTGTGAAGTCTAAAGCATCATACAATTTAGGATGTGATCACATAAAAAAATGGTGAATAGGATTCCACATAATCGGCAAATTGGCCTTCCCATCACAATCATGAAGGAAATATTGTTGTCTTGCTGTTGCTTTGTTAGTTAAACTAAACGAGTCGAAAGAGAAACGGTTTGAGATAACAATCGCTAAGACACAGTGATCTTGTCCGTTAATGGACAGGCGCAGTGGCAGCCAAATTGCGCAAAAAAAATTTTCTTCTTAGCACACTGCAATATTAATGCAAAAACAACCCAATGATTTGGGAAAGAACTACCCACAAACTGTTCGCGGTAAAACGCACAGAAAAGGTTNAATTGCGCAAAAAAAATTTTCTTCTTAGCACACTGCAATATTAATGCAAAAACAACCCAATGATTTGGGAAAGAACTACCCACAAACTGTTCGCGGTAAAACGCACAGAAAAGGTTGTTATGTTAAAATATTTCGCTCTCATCACAAGTTTTGCAGATAGGAAAGCTCAGGTAAGAAAATTTGCATATCATGGAGTGACGAGTAACCACAAATAGAGTGTTGCATATTTTATGACGACATTATCTCGACGAAATTGTTTCTAGCGATACAGACGCGGTTCGAACGGACAACGACAAACCGATCAAAATCTCTCAGTTTTGTTCGACGAAATTTTTTGCAGCAACGTGTTTAGGTGTGATTAAGAATAAAAGGTTGTATGATGTGCTAATTATCGTAACATCTTGAGTGAAAGTCTGTTTTCCATTCCCAACGGGAATTACAATTTCACATTTTCGAAACTTGTTGGTGCATTGAAGGAATACGTTTTTCAGTAAACAACTTCAAGTGCCTCAAAAAAATCAGCCAATCCTCTCCTAACCTGTACATCACATAGCGTTCAACAGAAAAAAACTAAAAATA